>JAULKK010307435.1:0-12157 GCA_032355705.1 Rubia peregrina
GTCATAAAACATATACGCAATCAAAAATTGTTGGCAGTCTCCAACGGTGGTCAAGTGACCAGTGAAATTAAGTAATTCAGGGTAGGTGGTAATGGAGGGTTTAATTTATTTCTAATATTAATCGAAGGTTAGATGGGCATTTTTTGTTATACGGTTGGAGAAGCACAACTTGAGTTGAAGATAGAGTCTGTACATCTGTAAAGTTACCACCGCTCGGTGATTGAACCATGAAGTTGGCTGGAATTAAAGTACATTTTCTTCATTGTAGATGAAGACATTTTTTTCTTATTGACCTTGTTTTGGCAGTGTCAACTCTAGGGTTTCATGTTTGACATTTGGGCCAGATTTCGATATTTGGGTCATTCAATGGATGCTTGTGCCTTGTCAAACTAGGAAGTAACAAGCCCAAATTGCAAAACATGAAACCCTAGAGTTGACCAGTTAGCATAATTGTAGTGTAGTTTTGAATAACCAATTGACTTTTAACAATGTATTAAGATTTTATCATATTTGATAAATGTTTGCAAAATCCAATCCTTCTTGTTGTATAAATGAAATAGGTTCCTACTTTCTTTTCATGCAAATTTTCTTGCATTATTATTTTTAATTAAATTATTTGTGCTGATTTTGAGAAAAATCTGACAAGATTCAAGGCTTTCCACTAGGGATTTACAAAAATCCAACAGACATACCTCTAATAACGGTTGTGGATAGTCATCTCTCTTATACCCGTATTGCTCCTCCAAGAAAATAATTATATAGGTCAGTCGATGCCATAAAATATATTCACAATAGAAAATTGTTATACGTTTATGGTTATTATTAAATCATATAATGTTATTTCCACTGATTTCATAACTTGAAAATTAAACCCAGACGACTATTTGGTTTTCGATTTGCGTGGTCAATTAATGAAATAGGTTCCTACTTTCTTTTCCAGCATATTTTCTTGCTTTACGATTTCTTTAACTTAAATTTTTTTTCCTTCCTTTTTCTTTACTTTTATGAAGATTTTGAGCAAAATCTGACAAGATTCAGCCCCTTCCTGCAGGAATTTACAGATATCCAACAAGCATACCTCAAATAACGGGCTGTGGACAATGATAACTCTCTTACAAGTTATTTTGCCATAAAACATATTCACAATAAAAAATTGTGATATGTTTTTACTGATTTTTACATATATTAGAGTTATTTCAATTGATTTATCTGTTAAAAATAAAACACAGTTATATGTTTGGTCTTTGATTTTAGTGGTCAGTTAATGAAATAGTCTTCTACTTTCTTTTCCTGTATATTTTCATGCTTTATTGTTTCTTTTACTTTAATATTTATTTTTTCATTTTCACCGCTTTTGTGCAGATTTCTAGTAAATTTCAACAGATTCAGGAACTTCCACCGTTGATTTGAAATGTTTTAACAAACTTACCTCCAATAATGGGTTTCGGACAATAATCTCTCTTTACCAGTTTTGCTCCACTAGAAAAGGAATTATTTTAATATGTCGGTGTCATTAAACATTACACAATTGAAAATTGTTGTCATTCTCCAACGGTGGTCAAGTGGAAAATGAAATTAAGTGATTCAGGGTAGGTGATAAAGGAGGGTCTAATCTATTTCTAATATCAATCGAAGGTTAGATTGGCTTTTTTTTAAATACGGTTGGAGAAGTACAACTTGAGTTAACGATAGCGCCCATACATTTGTAAAGTTACCACTGCTCGGTGATTGAACCACGAAGTTGGCTAGAATGCATGGAGGAATTAAATTTTGTTCACTGTAGACGAAGACTACCTTTTCTCATGGACCTTATTTTGGCACAGTCAATTCTAGGGTTTCATGTTTGATAGTTGAGCTAGGTTTGGATCTTTGGGTCATCCAATGGATGCTTCTGCCTTGTCAAACAAGGAAGCAACAAGCCCAAATTGCAAAACTTCACCAGTTAGCATAATTTTAGTGTAGTTTTGAATAGCCAATTGACTTTTAACAATCTACTAAGATTTTATCATGTTTGATAAATGTATGAAAATTCCTATTCTTCTTGTTGTATATATGAAATAGGTTCCTACTTTATTTTCATGGAAATTTTCTTGCTTTATTTTTGAATTATATTATTTGTGCTGATTTCGAGCAAATTCTTACAATATTCAAGCCCTTCCTCCGAGGATTTACAAAAATCCAACGGACATACCTCCAATAACGGTTATGGAGAGTAATCTCTCTCTTACCCATATTACTCCTCCAAGAAAATAATTATATTGGTCAGTCGATCCCATAAAACATATTAACTATCGAAAATTGTTATACGTTTTGGCTTATTATTAAATCAGATAATGTTATTTCTATTGATTTCATAACTTGAAAATTAAACCCAGGCGTCTGTTTGGTTTTTGTGGTCAATTAATGAAATAGGTTTATACCTTTTTCCTGCATATTTTCTTTCTTTTCTGTTTCTTTAACTTAAATTATTTTTTCCTGCTTATTTTTCGCTACTTTTAGGAAGATTTCGAGCAAAATCCGACAAGATTCAGCCCCTTCCACTAGGGATTTACAGATATCCATTGGACATACCTCCAATGACAGGTTGTGGACAATGATCTCTCTCTTACCAGTTATTGTCCACCAGGAAATATAATTATATTATTCCATCGACGCCATAAACCACATTCACAATAGAAAATTGTGATATGTTTTTGTTGATTATTAAATCTATTAGAGTTATTTCCGTTGATTTCATCAGTTTAAAATCAAACAGAGATACATGTATGGTCTTTGGTTTTTGTGGTCAATTAATGAAATAGGTTCCTACTTTCTTTTCGTGCATATTTTCATGCTTTATTGTTTCTTTTACTTTAATATTTATTTATTTTTTCATTTTCAACTGGTTTTGTAGAGATTTCGAGCAAATTTTGACAAGATTCAGGTACTTCCATTGATGACATGAGGAATCCCAACGAACATACACCCAATAATTGGTTTCGGACAATGATCTTTCTTTACCAATTTCGCTACATCAGAAAAAGAATTATTTTAGTCTATCTATGTCATAAAACATATAGGCAATCGAAAATTGTTGTCAGTCTCCAAATGTGGTCAAGTGGCAAACGACATTAAGTGATTCAGGGTAGGTGGTATAGGACGGTCTAATCTATTTCTAATATTAATTAAAGGTTAGATAGGAATTTTTTGTTGTACAGTTGGGAAAATACAACTTGAGTTGAAGATAGCGTCTGTACATCTGCAAAGTTACCACCGTTCGGTGATTGAACCACAAAGTTGGCTAGAATGATAGGTGGAAGTAATTTTTCTTCACCTTAAATGAAGACAACTTTTTCTCATGGACCTTGTTTTGACAGGGTTAACTCTAGGGTTTCATGTTTGATAGTTGGGCTAGGTTTCGATCTTAGGGTCATCCAATGGATGCTTGTGACTTTTCAAAGAAGGAAATAACAAGCCCAAATTGCAAAACTTCACCAGTTAGCATAATTTTAGTGTAGAATAGCCAATTGACTTTTAGCTATGTATTGAGATTTTATCATTTTTAATAAATGTATGAAGAATCCAATCCTTCTTGTTGTACAAATGAAATAGGTTCCTATTTTCTTCTCATGAAAATTTTCTTGCTTTATAAATTTTGTTACTAAATTTTTTTTTATCTTCCTTTATAGCAACTTTTGTGCAGATTTACAGCAAATTCTGACAAGATTCAAGCCTTTCCACCGGAGATTTACAAAAATCCAACAGACATACCTCCACTAACGGTTGTGGGCAGTGATCTCTCTCTTACCAATTTTGCTCCTCGAGGAAAATAATTATATTGGTCATTCGATGGCATAAAACATATTCACAATTGATTTTTTTTATATGTTTTGGATTATTATTAGACCGTATTATGTTATTTCCATTGATTTCAGAACTTCAAAACTAAACCCAGACGAGTGTTTAGTGTTTGGTTTGCGTAGTCAATTAATCCAAATAGGTTCTTACTTTCTTTCCCTGCATATTTTTCATTCTTTATTATTTCTTTAAATTAAATTATTTTTTCTTCCTTTTTCGATGTTTTTGGGAAGATCTCAAGCAAAATCCAACAAGATTCAGCCCCTTCTACCGGGAATTTATAAAAATCCAACGAACATACCTCTAATAAGGGTTGTGGGCAGTGATATCTCTCTTACCAGTTTTGCTCCTCGGAGAAAATAATTATATTAGTCATTCGATACTATAAAACATATTCACAATTGAATTTTTTTATATGTTTTGGATTATTATTATGTTATTTCCATTGATTTAATAACTTTAAAACTAAACCCAAACAACTGTTTGGTGTTTGGTTTGTGTGGTCAATTAATCAAAATAGGTTCCTACTTTCTTTCCCTGCTTATTTTCATGCTTTATTGTTTCTTTAAATTAATTTCTTTTCCTTTTTCGCTGCTTTTGGGAAGATCTCGAGTCAAATTCGACAAGATTCAGCCCTTCCACCGGGAATTTACTGATACCCAGAAGACATACCTCTAATAACGGGTTGTGGAAAAATGATCGATCTCTTACAAGTTATTCTCCACCACAAAAATGATCTCTCGTTTACAAATTATTCTCCACCAGGAATTTCCTACTTTCTTTTCTTGAAAATTTTCATTCTTTATTTTTTTTCCTTAAATTCTTTTTTCTTCCTTTATCGCAACTTTTGTGCAAATTTCGAGCAAATTTCGATAGGATTCAGGCCCTTCCACCAATGATTTACAAAAAACAAATGGACATACCTCATATAACGGTTGTGGACAGTGATTTTTCTCTTACAAGTTTTGTCCCTCTAGGAAAAGAATTATATTGGTCAGTCGATGCCCTAAAACATATTCACAATCGAAAATTATTATACGTTTTGATTTATTATTAAATTATATAACGTTATTTCAATTGATTTCATAACAAGAAAATTAAACCCTGACGACTGTTGGTGCTTGGTTTGTGTGGTTAATTAATGAAATAGGCTCCTCCTTTCTTTTCTTGCTTTATTGTTTCTTTAATTGAAATGATTTTTTCTTCCCTTTTCGCTGCTTTTGGGAATATTTCGAGCAAACTCCGACAAGATTCAGCCCCTTCCATTAGGAATTTATAGATATCTAACGGATATACCTCCAATAAATTGTTGTGGATTATGATCTCTCTCTTACCAGTTACTCTCTGCCAGAAAAATAATTATATTAGTCCGCTGATGCCATGAAACATATTCACAATAAAAAATTGTGATATATTTTTGCTAATTGTTAAATCTATTATAGTTATTTCCATTAATTTCATCAATTGAAACTCAAACACAGATATCTATTTAGTCTTTAATTTTTGTGGTCAATTAATGAAATAGGTTTCTACTTTCTTTTTCTGCATATTTTCATGTTTTACTGTTTGTTTTACTTTAAAATTTATTTATTTATTTTCATTTTCACCTGTTTTGTACAAATTTCGAGCAAATTCCTACAAGATTCAAACACTTCCACCGGTGATTTGAAGAATCCTAACGAACATACCTCCAATAATGGGTTTCGAACAATGATCTCTCTTTACTAGTTTTGCTCCACCATAAAAAGAATTATTTTAGTCTGTCAATGTCATAAAACATATACGCAATCTAATTTTTTTGTCAGTCTCCAACGGTGGTTTAGTAGCCAACGAAATTAAGTGATTCAGGGTAGGTGGTATATAAGGTTCTTATTTATTTCTTATATTAATAAAAGTCTAGATAGGCATTTTTTATTTTACGGTTGCAGAATTACAACTTGAGTTGAAGATAGCACATGTACATTTGTAAAGTTACCACTGCTCAGTGATTGAACCATGATGGTTGCTAGAATGGTTGGAAGAAGTATATTTTCTTCACTGTAAACGAAGACATCATTTTCTCATGGACCTCGTTTTGGCAGGGTCAAGTCTAGGATTTCATGTTTGACGGTTGGGCTAGGTTTCGATCTTTAGATCATCCAATAGATGGTTGTGCCTTGTCAAACAAGGAAGTAACAAGCCCAAATAGTAAAACTTCACCAGTTAGCATATTTTCAGTGTAGTTTTAAATAGCCAATTGACTCTTCACTATGTAATAAGATTTTATCATATTTAACAAATGTTTGAAGAATCCAATCCTTCTTGTTGTAAAAATGAAATAGGTTCCTACTTTCTTTTCTTGCAAATTTTCTTTCTTTAATATTTTTTACTTAAATTATTTTTTCTTTCTTTATCACAATTTTTTTTTACTGATTTCAAGCATATCCGACAAGATTAAGGCCCTTCCACCAGAGATTTACAAAAATCCAATGGACATACCTCCAATAACGATTTTGGGTAGTGATCTCTCTCTTACCAGTTTTGCTCCTCCATGAAACTAATTATATAGGTCGGTCGATGCCATAAAAATATTCACAATCGAAAATTGTCATATGTTTTGGATTATTATTAGATCGTATATGTTATTTCCATTGATTTAATAACTTTAAAACTAAACTTGGATGATTTTTTGGTGTTGGGTTTGCGTGGTCAATTAATGAAATAAGTTCCTACTTTTTTTCCTGCATATTTTCTTGCTTTATTTTTTCTTTAACTGAAATGACTTTTCTTCCTTTTTCATTGCTTTCGGGAAGATTTTGAGCAAAATATGACAAGATTCAGACCCTTCAACTGGGGATTTATAGATATCCAGCTAATATACCTCCAAAAAAGGGTTGTACACGATGATCTCTCTCTTACTAGTTATTCTCCACCAGGAAAATAATTTTATTAGTCCGTTGATTCCATTAAAATATATTCACAATAAAATATTTTGATATATTTTTCTTGATTTTTAAATCTATTTGAGTTATTTCCATTGATTTCATCAGTTGAAAATCAAACAAAGATAATTTTTTGGTCTTTTGTTTTTGTGGTCAATTAATGAAAAAGGTCCCTACTTCCCTGCGTATTTTCATGCTTTATTGTTTCTTTTACTTTAATAAAGAATTTTTCATTTTTCACTGCTTTTACGCAAATTCGGACAAAATTCAGACACTTCCACCGGTGATTTGAAGAATTCCAATGAACATACCTCCAATAATGGGTTTCAGACAATGATCTCTCTTTACCAGTATTGCTCCACCAGAAAAAGAATTATTTTAGTATGTCAATGTCATAAATCATATATGCAATGGAAAATTGATGTCAAACTTTAACGGTGATCAGGTGGCCAACAAAATTAAGTGATTCAAGGTAGGTGGTATTGGAGGGTCTAATATATTTCTTATATTAATCAAAAGTTAGATAGGAATTGTTTGTTATACAGCTGTAAAACTACAACTTGAGTTGAAGATAGTGCCTGTACATCTGCAAAGTTACAACCGCTCGGTGATTGAACCACTGAGTTGGCTAGAATGCTTGGGGAAGTAATTTTTCTTCACTGAAGACGAATACAACCTTTTCTCATGGACCTTGGTTTAGCAGGGTCAACTCTGGGGTTTCGTGTTTGACAGTTGGGCAAGGTTTGATCTTTGGGTACTCAAAAGAATGCTTGTGCCTTGTCAAACAAGAAAGTAACGAGCCCAAATTGCAAAACTTCACCAGTAACATATTTTTAGTGTAGTTTTGAATAGACAATTGACTCTTAATTATGTATTAAGATTTTATCATATTTGATAAATGTTTAAAGAATCTAATCTTTTTTTGCAAAGCACCATATAATAAGAAATGATTGCAATTTGATATCAACCGGGGGTATTCATAATCATTTTGACACCTTGGTTTACTAAAACGTTGTCGTATTTAATTTTCGATCGCACTCTTTTTTCCTCTATTTTTCAATTCTTGAGAGCATCATCCCCAGTGAGGCTAATCATTGGAGGAAGTCGACCTCTCCGGTGACCAACGCGACTGGGAAACCCTCTCCTCCGGTGAGCGCCATTTCATCACCCACATACTCACGTTCTTTGCCGCCTCAAATGGTATCATTTTGGAAAATCTCGTGGGGAGGTTTATGAAGGAGGTGCATGTCTCCGAGGCTAGGGTTTTCTACGGGTTTCAGATTGCGATTGAGAATATCCACTCTGAGATGTATAGTCTCCTTCTGGAGTAATATAATAAGGACTCCGAAGAGAAGAACCAACTTTTCTAGGCGATTGAGACTGTTTCCTGCTTTGAAAAGAAGGCCAATTGGGCACTTCGGTGGTGAGTCCTTCGCGGAGAGGCTTCTGGCATTCGCCCGTGTCGATGGGATCCTTTTCTCCTGGAGTTTCTGTGCAATCTTTTGGCTGAAGAATTAGGGGGATTGACTTTCTCCAACGAGCTAATCTCATGCGACGAGTGGCTCCACTGCGACTTCGTGTGTCTCCTGTAATTGATGATGAGGATAAAGTCGAGTGAGGAGCGCATGCGGATAATTTCAGCGGACGCATTGGAGATCGAGAGAGAGTCTGTGCGGAGCTGTCATGCGCTCTTTTGGGGATGAACAACCAATACATTAAGTTTGTTGCGGATAGGCTCTTGGGCACGTTGGGATATGATAAACTGTACAACGTGCAGTATCTGTTTGATTGGTTGGAGATTATTAGTCTTCAGGGAAAGACCAATTTCTCCGAGAAGAAAGTTGGGGAGTATCAGAAGGCCAATCTGATTTCCAATTTGAACATAAATGCTACAAGCCAAATCTTCAAGCTGGATGAATATTTCTAAATATATTAATATATGTTGGGGATCATGACATGTAGCTATTTTATTGTGTTATTTTTGGTCAATATAGCTCTCATGGAGCTGGAGGCAAGGAGGCTCTCATCGAGAGGAAACTCAAAGATTTTCTCCATGGATCAGAGTATGTTCTCACTGACGAGAATAAGGACGGTCATTGGATACTTGTGGGTGACTTTTCTTGGGAGTAAGTTATACACATCCACATTTTTCGTGTGAAAAATTACTCCTTTCAATGTTGAGAACTGTTCATGTGAATTTCATGCAATTGAAGATAACCTTTCCATTCTGGGCTTATAGTAGTATGATCTAGATTGCCTTAAATTGCTGGGATGAGAAATGGACTAACACTTGTATCTTCTTAAAAGTAATTTAAATTTTGTTGTGTTTTTTTTGTACACATGACTTGGGCTTAACCATATTCTCTGGGTATACAGTGGTTGGCGTGGTGTGCATTGTAGAGTGTGTGATGGTAAAGCAAGAAGGTAATTAGAATATGTGTTGAAACAAAAGTTACATTTTCATGTTTATAAAGCCTTGACTTTGATTTCTGTTTCACTAGGTTGAATAAGGATCACAGGTCAGCTATTGCAAACTACTTCTATGTCTATCATGTATTTTTGTCTTTTCATTGTCTCAATGATTCTGGATTAACTGTTTTAAACAAACAACTAAATGGCTCGTGATTTCTTTCATGGAAATCAGAATAACCATAAAAAGGTATCCCTACCAACTCAAGCACTTCAACCATTCCTTGTGTAAATGTGTTAGTGTTGATATCATCATCACTTTTTTTTTGCTCTGGTGGTATTTTTTTTCTCCAGTTGAGATGTTTGCTTATGTCGATCCTCTTTTTGCCTCTGCAGGAGAGCATTAAACATAATGTCCCTTTTGTAGTTTAATAACTATATTTTCTTCTATGTTTTCTGCATTGCCAATGTGAGCCCATTTGTTAGTGCAATTAAAAGTGACATTCTAATTAAATATACGGAAAAACAAGTACAAACAATATATAGAACAAAAACAAGTAAAACAAGTACAACAAGATAATTTGATAAGAGTTTGTCTCTTGAAAAATGGTCTTTCTATACATTATGGAAAAACTAAGGTTTAAATTGAAAAATGAGGCGATGTGCTTTTTAATGGATCCATATGTTGGAAGGGATGTGTGTTATGTTTAGTTCCCTCAGAGGTTTGATAGTATTGATAAAAGCGACATATATGTTAATCGCAATACAGTCTTTTTTTATGTAAGAAGTGAAACTGAGTACATCAAATGCATATTAGTATACTTGATGAAAGAATGCGAGACAAACTTGCTAGAAAAAATCTAGGTTAACATGAAAGGATTGGATGGTATTCAAGGTCCAATGTATGTGGGTATAGGTTGTGTTTTCAATAGACACGCATTTTACGGATATGGACCTCCATCTCTTCCCAATGCAACCAAGATTTTCTCATATTCTCATTCAAGCTAGTGCTATTGCTGTTGAGCCCGTAATAATCCTATAAAAGAGAGAGAGAGAGAGATAGAGAGAGAGATAGAGAGAGATCTTGCAGAGGTCTATCGTGATTTGAAAAGAGAAAATCTCGATGCAACCATCTTTAACCTTAGGGAGCCTGAGAGTGAGCCCCCCCTTCATCTTAGCTTAGCAAAAGAAAATTTAGTATTGAGTTGAAATTTTTACTGGAAATCTTTAGGTTATGATGAGTACAACAAATCATTGCTAATCTCACAGATGAGTTTTGAGAAGTTTTTTCGCATGTCATTTCTATTCATTGATTCCATGTTAATGGAAAGTGAAGGTATAGCTGAGTCTACTACTCCGTCCATGTTGATTACCGAAGCAATCCAGGTTATAAGCTGTAGTTATGAAGTGAAAACTTCTTGGGGAGAAGAGGTCTGAATTCCCAACCATATCTTCCTCTTGTTTGCATTTTAGTTTCAAAATTTCAAGATTTTGGACTTTTGATTTCTCTTATTAGATTGGATGGATATACGGTTCAGTGGTTGAAGATATCTTAACTGGTTTCAAGGTGCATGGCCGCGGATGGAAATCAATATATTGCATGCCAATACGGTTGTGTTCAAAGGATCTGCGCCAATCAACTTGTCTGATCGTCTGCATCAGGTCCTGCGATGGGTGTTGGGATCTGTTGAGATATTTTTGAGAAGACATTTTCCTCTGTGGTATGGATTTGGAGCTGGACATCTTAAATGGCTTCAAAGGCTTGCATATATCAACACCATCATCTATCCTTTCAATTCTCTTCCTCTCGTAGCCTACTGCATACTACCTGTTGTGTGCCTTCTTACTTGGAAGCTCATTATACCAATGATATGTACTACTTGAGCGAAACATCAGGTGTGCTTTCCTACTTTCTTTAATCATAGGTTCTAATGTCAGAACTCAAGTTATGCATGCACATATAATCACACTATGCTTCTTCTAAACTTGAGCCTTTTCGTTTGCATTGGATATAGCTATCAAATCTTGCAAGTGAGCTGTTTCTCTGGCTTTTCATCTCCATCATTTCCACAAGTGTGCTCGAGCTGAGATGGAGTGGCGTGAGCATCAATGAGCTATAGATAAATGGGCATTTTTGGGTAATTTTGAGGAGTATCATCCTATCTATTCACTATCTTCCAGGGACTACTCAAAATGCTGGAAGGTCTCGACACAATCTTTACAGTGACATCAAAATCAGTAGACGATGCAAAGTTTGGGAAACTATACATTATCAAATGGACAATGGTTTTGATCCCTCTAACCACCATTCTGATCGTCAACCTGGTTGGCATGGTGATGGGGTTCTCTGATGTTCTCAATAGCGGGTACAAGTCGTGGGGGCTTTTATTTGGGAAAGTGTTATTTTGAATTTTGGGTGATCCATCATCTCTATCATTTCATAAAGGGTCTAATGGGGTGCCAAAACAGGACACCAACTATTGTGATCTTGTAGTCCGTGCTGTTAGCTTCCGTTTTCTCTCTTGTGTGGGTGATGATCAATCCATTTGTCAGCAAAGTTGATCCCTCTAAACTTTCTCAGGGATGCAGTTCAATTGACTGCTGAGCTTCTTGATATGAACTTCTTTTTTTGCTTGAATTTTGGACTTGTATACTTAAATTAGAAGCTAAGAGAAATAGCTAAAAGTGATGGAAAAGAATGTTTGAATCAAGATATACTCATTGGTTGAGTGTTGAGAACGATTAAATTCATCATTTCTAACCAAGGATATATGCATGGATCATGAAAGACAGAATGTTTTTGTCTTTTTGAATTTGGTTGTGATGGACCATCACATGTTAGTTTTATGACTCTCCCTTTGAAATAATTTTTTACTCTTTTATTTTGAGCAATTGTTCAAAATGGTACCCACTTTTAATCGAAATTCACAGTTTGATACCCAAATTTTAAAAATGCGCCATTATGGTACCCGGATTTACATTTATGTTCC
>JAULKK010307468.1:0-22345 GCA_032355705.1 Rubia peregrina
CCTTGTATCTAGGACATGCTCATCATCCTCAGAAGGTTCGATGCTGGTAAAGTGGCCATCTCCAGGGTGAGCATATTCAAGGCCTAAGGCCGGGAAATCTGTACCAATAGTGGCCCTTTCCTGGATGGCGACAGATTGCGGCAGGCTCCTGGATACTGCTTGGCGTGAGGTCTCGGTGCCAGCACTATTCATCGGGTTCAAAGTTTCAAAACCTTGAATTACTGGTTCTGTGGCTCGTGGCACGGTAAGTGCCCCATTACTAGCTTGGTTTTTCACGACCGGTTCCAGAACTGGCGTCTGTCGGGGTCTTCCTCTCGCCGGTTCTGAATTCGTTGACTTCGCCGAGGGTTGTTGATGTCAGACATACGTGCTTGAGATCACGAGAAAGCGGGCCCCACGGTGGGCGCCAATTGATGAATAGGTTTCCACCGATAGAAGCCTCTCGTCGTGATCTCCGAATCGCGTCCGACCTACGAAACAATGCCCCCGGTGTCCGGGGGGTAAACACTCTGATGCTTAAGTTAGTATAAGCGTTGTATTTAGAGTTTATTGAATGAATCTTAAGGTGTACCAAACCTGTGTATTTATAGTGGAGAGAATCCGATATTCTCTAGGGTTTAAACCCTTTTTCCTTGTTTGATTCGTATAATAGTTCAAGTATAGTTGGTATACATAAGATAGCTTCCTTGTAGGAATTGGCAATATCCTTAATTAGAATTGGATCACACGTCTCTTTATGGGCCCCAGATTGGACCTTAGATGCTATCCATGCTCGAAACTCACAGGCCTCGAAGGGTCGAGGCCCATGTATCATCACATTTCACACATAAAGAGGTACAAAATTCTTAATTAAAGAGAAACTCCCTATTATTGTGTGATCTTTAAAACTCCATAATGTTCCTTTTCAAATAAGAAATGCTCCTTATTAAGAAAAGTGTAGTTAAGGAGCAACCATTATAGATGCTCTAAGGTCCGAAGAAATACAAATCCTCTGTTTTTTCTTAAATTAAAAATCACCACAAGGAGGGGGTATTTGATTATAAGCTCCCCAAACCTATCTTCAAAATATCATTTGATGCCCCTCTACGTGAGACTCATTAGTTTGCAATTTTAGTTAATAAAATCATTGCAATAAGTGCCATTTGGTTGAGATGCTTCTACATACGATATCTTCACCCTTGTGTTAATATGTTGGCAGCCGGATCTTAACCATTTGTGGCCTGTGATCATTTGGTTTAAATCAATTCCACGCAGTACATTTTCAGCAAATCTGACCTTGTTTAGTTGTATACAATGAGGCTTATTTTGCATATATTCCTTAATTGTAATCTAAGGTTCATTCAGTTCTATTTTTGAGTTCTATATGTCAATAAGACAACCCATTTGTGACCAGATAGCTAACAAAAAGCTACATTTTCCCAATCCTACCCTAATGAATGTGTTTTCCTCAGATATTATTGTTATTTTTACACTTTTTTCCATGGATCAAATGTCCTATAAGATGCAGGCATATACCACATCAGTTTGACCATAAACTTGTGCCCTACTGCAAGTTCCACTATAGTTTCATTGAAAATAAATCTATGGTGGTTGTCAAGATCCTGATCTGAAATCCATTGTCATCAAATGACAGAGTTAATTCGTCCCATATTTTCCAATACATTTTAGGTTTTAGTTCCTTATCTTTTTCCCCAAGGAAATATTGACAAATTGGTTGGATTTTGTGTATTATGTACACTGTAGGTGCCATACCACTCTAATTAAGTTGTAGAATTGCCGGAAAAACACTTTTAATTAGGGTTGTTCTACCTTCCCGGTTTAAGAATTTTTTATTCTAGTTCTTAATTTTGACATTTATCCTCTCAACCATTCCTTTGAAATAAAAATTCTTTTTTCTTCCTTTAAAAACCCGAACACCTAAGTGAATGGAAAATATCCCAATGACATGTGTATAATACCCATAATTTTGTTTATTGTGGGTTGACTGGTCTATTTTCCTACACATAAAGCACTTTTTCTATAATTTACAACATGACCAGTAACTTTCTCAAATTCCTCTAGAAACAAAACTAGGCTTTGAAGTGATTGTTTTTTGTTTTTTGAGAAAGATCACTGTATCATATGCGTATGATACGTGAGCTATTGTCATACACCCTAGGACTTTTAAGTTTTCAATTAGGTTTTTATGAACCATCATCTTCACTTTGTTGAGAATTTTAGTAGTGATGTTACACAAGATTGGGGACAGAGGGTCTCCCTGTTTTAAACCCTAAAGGCCTAAAGAATGCATTAGGGATTCCATTAATTAAAATTGTGAACCAGGCTGAACCTATGTTACTGAGTACAATTAAGCCCTACAAAATGTCCATGGAAACAAAGTTTTAATAGCCGGGAGTTAAGAATCATCCAGGAAACCCTATCAAATACCTTAGACCTATCTATTTTAGCTATCATATTCAAGGCCTGGTCTCTATTATCTAGATGGCTCATCATTTCCCGCATTACTAATATGTTATCATGTATTTTCTTTCCTTTTATGAATGAGCTTTGTTCGTGGGATATACATTTGTAAATTAATATGTCTACTAACACCTTTGAACATATTTTATTGATAAAATTTGAGAGTCAGATTAGTTTGAATTCATCAAATGCACTAGGGTTAGGTGTTATAGGTATCAGACAAATTAACGTGCTAGAAATGCTGGTTGGTAATGGAACTGAGCACATAAACTCCGGTATACACTTCAACAAATGAAATAGAATTATATCCCAAGCACTTCTGTAAAAAAATCCCTTAAAAACCCATTAGGGCTGGCTGCGCTGTTCAGATTTAAACTAAAAATCATTTTTTAGTTCAGGTATTTCTATCATCTGAATTATATGACAATTCTCCTAATCAGATATAGGGGCGGGGAACAATACTTAAGCATATTTGGAAAAAATTTCCAGTGATGTCAATTATTGAAATATTGAGCTGCATGAGCTCCAATATCTTCCTTCTTTTTCAGCCATATCCCATTTTCATTTTTTTATCTTGTTAATCCTTAGGGTAACATGTTTCAATTTAACTAAATTGTGGAAATTTTTTGTGTTCATATCGGCACCTCTGAGCCACTTGCTCCTAGAATTTTATTTCCAGTATGTGTTTTCCTCATTTAGTCTTAGGTTCATATTAGTTACAACTTTTGCTAATAGCTTTAAGTCAGTTTTAGACGATAACTAATCATAATTGATTTCTGCTCATGTACCTTAGCTTCAGCTTGTTTTATATTCTCAAATAGGTCACCAAACTTTTTTATATTTCATGGCTTTAATTCTGTTTTAAGTTTTTTTGTTTCAGTGTAAAATAAATTATACACTGAGAGTCTATATGTGTGTCTCCAGCGTGCCTTAATTGTTTCTTTGAAATATGACTTTTTATCCCCACGGTTTAAAATCTAAAGGATTTAGGTGTAGTTAGCTCCTGGATTTGAGTATTTTAAACTAGGGAAGAGTGATATAAAGGGACTCTATTAAGGACTTGAATACCTGTGTTTGGATATTTTTTCTTCACTTGGACGTTTGCCATTATCCTATCTAATATTTGAGATACTCTATTTGAAACTTTTATTCCATTTGTAAATGTGAATCGATTGCCTACATTAGGGTGATCTAAAAGGTAATTTGATTCAGTGAATGTATCAAAGTCTAGTATACTATTAGGGTCTAGATTAAAGGTTCCCTTATATTCAGCAATGCTTCTGATTAAATTACAGTCCCCTTCTATTATAATAGGTGAGTAACTTTTTCTTATTTTATCATCCAGGCTATCATACATTAGACTTATAGATGCTCTATTGTGCTTTCCATAATTTGCAAATGAAATGAAATTATGTTCCGAGGTTTTTTTTATAGGCATCAATTTGCATGTGATCCTGATGTTGTGACTAGTGTATGATCATAACCATTCTTAAATATTATACATATCCTTGAGTTCTAAGAACCTAAAATACGGAAGAGTGATCTAAAAAGACTCAATTAAGGACTCGAATATCTGTGTTAGGATAATTTGTGTTCACTTGGTCATTTTCCATTATCCTATCTAACCTTTTAAATACTCTGTTTGATACTTTTCTTCCAGTTGTAAATGTGAATCTATTACCTACTTTAGGGTGATCTGAAATGGCATTTGATTCAATGAATGTATCAAAGTCTAGTATACTATTAGGGTCAGGATTAGAGATTCCCCTATATTCAGCAGTGTTTCTGATTAAATTATATTTCTCTGCCATTATAATAAGTGAGTAATTGTTACTTATTTTAACATCCAGGATGTCATACATTAAAGTTCTAGAAGCTCTATTATGCTTTCCATAAATTGGAAATGAAATGAAATTTTGTTCCAGGGTTTGTTTATTGGCATCAATCTGCATGTAATCGTGATATTGTGACTAGTGTAGGGGTATGACCATTTTTCTTGGATGGGCATGAACTATAGAAACACATGTGATCAAGGAACGCATGTGATAACCCTTCTTGCATGGACATGAAGCAGAGGTTCCTTGAAAAGTACTTTCTGGCTTCCAAGTCTGCAGGTCCTAAGAAGCAACTTTCCAACATTTTCACAAATGGTGAATGAGTCCCTTTATGAGTATTGGGAGAGGTTTAATAGATTGTTGGTGAGTTATTCCAACAATCCATTAAAAGTAGGTGAATCGGTGTAGTACTTCTTCGAAGGCCTTTGTGACGAGGATATAAGAATGGTTAATGTGGAGTCCAATGGCTCCATAGCCAACAAGAGTCCAAAGGATGGAATCGTGTTATTCAAAGAAATGGCCAATGGGACAAGAAAGTTTAGCACCCGATCCCGTGTGAAGACTTTAGATCAGCCGGCTCATTCTCCCAAATTTGAAGAGCAAGTTGAAGTAGTTGCCTCGATGATAAAATAATTTATGAAAGGGAGTTCTCAAGTCAAGGTGTTTGTTATATGTAATCTAGATCACCCGACCAACATTTGTCTAAAAGTGGGGAACATTTTGAAGAGGTAAAAGCGTTGGACTTTAATTGTGGAAACAAGTAATTTGCTAAGGGGAAAAACAAGGGTTCCAGGGGAACAGAGGAGGAGATAGATAAGAACCCTAAGCAAATACCTTCAATCATCGATATCGCAATCACCTCAACTTCCGTTGGTGGGAGGAGACTCAAGGGTACAACCAAGGTGGACAACTTCAATCTCAACCTCAACCTCGTAATAAAAACCCCTGATTTAGCAACCTACTTTAGGTAAAATGGATTTTATGTCCCTGTGAGCGTGTAGTTCCATTTTTGTGAGATTTTACTTATAGATTGCTCGTAGGCACTTCAGAATCTTTTAGAAGGTCTTTCACATGAAGGATAGTAGATCTTAGAGTGCCATTCACAATGATTATAGAAATCTGAAGGCCACGAGGGAAACACGTGGAAGAAAATGTACTAAGTCCAAAAGAATTGAAGACTGGCATGTCCTGTGGCATGTCCGTGTGTAGAAGATGAAGTCCAGGCCATGATCTGTGAAATCCTGCATGCCTTGGGCACTTAGAAAGAAAGTATCAACTATCCAGACTACATGCCACACAATTTTACATGCCCCTCGAACTCAAAAGATGATGGATACAACTCCAGTCTACGACTCGCGTGCTTTTGCATAGGCTACATGCTACAAATGCCAAGACACTAATCCAATCTGTGGCTCGTATACTTTTTATCGGGTCGCACACTCAGAACACTTGGGGGAACACTTTCAGTCTGTGGCTCACCGGGTTTTCCATAGCCGTGCAGCACGAGCTGTGCACTATTGCATGAGCCGATGTGGTTGTTAGGGTTTCCTAACCTGTTGTGCTTTTATAAGGACCATTTCCACCTACTATATAAGACACCTTTAGTAGTTTAGGGTTTAAATTGGGTCATTATTACTATTCTATGAGCAGCAAGTAGGAAGCACGACACTATCTCCTTTCTTCATTTATATCTCTAGTTTTGTATTATGGAATTAAATTGAATGATTGCTTTGGATTTAATCTCTCTAGAATAGTTTATTCCTCTGAGTAATATTTGAATTCATGACTTGATGTTAACTTTGTGAGATTCTTAAATTACCAAATCTTTATGTCCTATAAATATTCCTTGTTGATTTATAATTTACATTCTTGTAAGATCTATGCCGTGTTATGGTTTATAATGCATCCATAGATTCATGCATAGTATAAAATCGTGCTTGGCTAAAATGGTATCTTGGGAGTGTTAGATTAGGGCTATTGTAGGCTCAAGTGTACCGGTGAGATGAGTGCATTCATGTTGCCTTGAGAGTACCAACCCGATCATAAGGTAGCTTGAGAGTACCAACCCGATCATAAGGTAGCTTGGGAGTACCAACCCGATTATAAGGTATTCATGCTAGCTGTGTAAGTGATTGTATGTTATGGGCATTAGATTAATTCCTAAAGTGAGGAAGCCATTGGCTTACCCAAATAGATACGCATGCTAGTTTGTAGCGACTAGGGTCGTGGGAACCATAGAGTCATGAGATGCCAATTTATTTGCCTCTCTTGTCCTAGGGTTGGTGTCCATTGTTGATCCACACTATGCGCGGTCGTTAATTACAACAACCTTTCATGGGAGAGCAGTTACTAACCCGCGGAGCACTGAGAGATAGAGGATAGAAATTTATATGTTGTTCCCGTTATCACTACTAATTACTATAGAGTAGCTAGTGGCAAGTCCAGGGTAGTTCACAGAGATGCTAGAATTCAAAGTTTAACTATACACAACTCAAAATCTGGCGTCACTCTGATTTTGTGTCAGGTATAACTAGTGCTACAAACATAGGTTTTTTGGGGGTTTTATAAGAAAACTACAATGCCTGTAAACAGAAAGATTAAACTATATTACAAAAGCCTTTGGGATATTTTCATAACATGAATGATGATTGAATTTGATCCTATATTCTATCACATATAAGACATATAAACCTATATCATGTCTATGTCAGATAATGTGAATGATAGTTGGTCACTCCCAATGTCGGCCACACAAAGGTTCATCGACATCTTATAGGTTATCACCGCTGCCTCCGTAATTAAGGAAAGTGAATAAATAGACAAAGGATCCTAGTAGTGCTCCTCTTTCCTCGTACAACTCACTCCCAATGTTAACGCCGCATTGCATAAATGATCAAGGGCATAAGCAGTCACTTTGTGGTTGTTCCAACCTTTAGGTATAAGATTAAGGAAAATATATCCCAGACGCTCCACTACAGACACTTCTCCCAAGGTCAATAGAGGGAAATAAATCGGCATTTCACAATGACTCTAGGGTCGAAATGAAGATAGTTGCTACGTGACAACCCTAGTTTCTAAAAACTATCATGTTTAAATCTATCAGGCTACACTGGGGGTCCCTCGCACCACCGTTAGGGGTAACATCTTCCCTAACATGAACATTATTACATGATCCAATCAAGTTAGCCAGTAAAAATCAGAATGGTACTATTAATCCCCTGATGAGCTACACCAGTGATATCAAGCTGTGCTAAAACATTTTGATCTACACCATGAAGAGCATAACCATTAATTTCTGGTTGAGTATAAGGGTGAACTACACCATCAGTGTGAGGCTGTAAAATGTTCATAGGCTCCGTGTTACTAATCAACTGCTGGTTGCTAACCTCCAACTATTTTTGAAGCAGTTAGTCCAGGGGAAGAATTGAACTACTGGTGAGATGGCTTCTAGATGAGTTTTGGGGATCTAGCATTTGTAGCTGGCTGGGTAGGATTATCAGATGCTAAAGTTTTATTTTTTGACTGGGATTTGGCTAAGAGAAGAGGATTGATAACTCTGCAATTTATCCTGGCATGTCCAATTTTCTTATAGTGTGTACAATATGTAGGTATATTATCAAATTCCAACTGATACTTATCATTATCTGAGATAGAGCCTAACCTTACATATGCTGGAAGTTGAGATTGTAGATCTACCTCAACACAAATCTTCATTTTCGAAGGTCTAGTAAGTCTCTCTGTAGCAGTATTCATTATGATGAACACTCCAATCTGGTTCCCAATAGCTTCGATTGATTCTTTATTTTAGTAATACAGTGGCACATTCTTAATTGGTATCCACACTGGAACTATGGAAGATTCTTGATTAGGCTTGAAATCAGCAGTCCATCTAAGAACTCCCATATGAATCCCATTGAATGACCAAACAACCTTTATCCAACACCTCTGAAAGTCTTCCTTATTCTGAAATCGGATGAGGATGTTCTTGAAATCAATGGCACTGATCTGATATTTACCCGTGAAACCGATTGTTTTAAAATCGGTTTCAATCCTCTCCATTGGTGGTCTACCTTTGGGGTAGTTTCCGATGAGGACATTGTTATATTGGTAGGAGAGGACCTGGATCTGTTCGGTTGAGTAAAGACATGCCAGCTCTCCCTTGAATTGAGTAATCATACTGAGATTTGGGATGGACGGTCTAAAATGGGTGGGCTTCGTGACTGTATGATCAGGGCGAAGGATTTCTGGTTAGCTGGAAATTGAGACTGCGATTGAGATTGAGATTCAGCTGCCATCGTGGCTATAATCGGAGGTCGTGGCCAATATGCGGGAGGTATGAGGCAGAGTCAGGAAGGAATAGTAAGTAAATTAGCCGTTATCAGTTGAGATGGTAAAGTATGGGAGAAGTAGGAAAATATCATAGAGAGAGGAAAAGTATTCCGTATTCACAAAAAAAAGAATAAACTCGTTGCAAACATAACCAACAAAAAAACATTTGCATTTTTCTTGTAAAAGGGACAAAGTAATAGATCATTTTTCTTGTAGTTCCACTCCCACAATTAAAGCTTACATTTTTCTCAATGCATATACACAATCTAGAACATATGTAAAGGGAAGGAAATAGGAGAGCACTTATAGTGAAAATTGAACACTTAAATTTACCCTTAGAAGCACAATGGTAGAATTTAATAGACAAACTACCATCTCCACAATATAATACCTTAATCTCTAATCAAGGAAGTTCACTTTAACCACTATCATGCATCACATATCGAATAAACAGTTTAATCACATTAAAGAGTTACGTCTTAGGCTTTGAATTGTGTGTTTCAACGGTTTCAAGGGTAAATTGGTTTGGGTGGTATTTTGGGGGTGGTAGGGAAGAAATGGTGATTTGGATGTAGGAGGGTGTGTGAGCTTCATGGGTCATGCATGTCTACACGCCCCATGAATTTTGGGTTTGTTTCTCCTCCCTGTCCACCATATTGAACATCACAAACCATGTACATCTACATGATCCATGAGTTGGACTCCTTCTAACCCCGTTTGCTCCCTTTACTCCAAAAACCATATGCTTCCTAAAAAACAAACATGCACACCAAGTGTAATTGTGTTCCAAAACCAATAAATCTAAAAATAGGAAAACACACCAAAAACAATAAATATCTACAATACAATGCAATGGAAAATCTTTCATCCCCTCCACTTACAACATACATATTCCTCAAATAAGAAACATGCCATGAAAAGAAAGAGAGGTAAACAAATTGATAGGCAATTATAACTTCCTAATGCATCGATCGCACCTCAATATCCTCATATTTACCCCAACTTGCAATTCGAATCAAGCCACTACAAATCCGCACTAAAAATATTATCAACAACATTCACACAAAGAAACACCTAGTGTGTGGCATGGTTTAGTATTTTGTGGTGGTTTTGGTGGTGGTGTCTAATGGTTTTGGAATATAAGGGTGCTAATGATTTTTTTTTTCAAAGAAAAACTAACTAAACTAAATTTTTATAAAGCTTGGGTTGCCTCCTGAGAAGCTCCGCATATTTAAGGTCCATATGGTGGTTGCAATGACATATCCTACAAGATCTCACTCGTTGAGGCTCCCTTCTCCACATTTTTTTCTTTTTCTGATAAAAATTTCTTAATCATAGTGCAAGGATTTTCAGTGGGAACACCAAGAACTCAAACAATATCCACTCCTAAAAAAGAGAGAAAACAAAAAACACAAAAAAAAAATTAGAATTGTAGTGCAAGGGTTCTTGGTTGACATTAAGAACTCAAGAAATACTTATTCCGAAAATAACCAAAACACAAAAATGACGCAAACAAAAATGCAAAAACACTACAAGAAAAACAATGAAATAACTAATCTACCAATTAGCAATGCAATTTACCTCTCAAATATTTATAAAAGCATCACCGGTAGTGGCATCAAAATATAATATGCTCTCCGCGGGTTTGCTAATAAACCATCATTTTCACAGGAGATAGATTAACCTGCGGAGCGCTAGATGCAAACATAGAAATTTATATTGTTCCCTCTTAGTCACTACCAACTACCAAAGAGTAGCTAGTGTCAAGTCTGGGGTCGTCCACATAGATGTTATGATTCAAAAGTTACATACGCAAGACTCACAATCGGGCGTCACTCCGATTATGTGTCGGAAATAGCTAGTGTCGCAAATATGGTTTTTTTAAGGGGGGGTTGTCCAAAAAATACTGAACATGCAAAGCAAGAGAATAAATTATATTAAGCTAAGACTTAGGGATAGTTGTGTAACATGACCTATATATGATTTTGATCCAAGAGAACAAATACAAGACGTAAAACATATCCAAATGTTTTTGTCACATAGTGTGGTTGATAGTCAACACTTCTCAATGTCTATCACACGAAGGTGCCGATGTCTATTCTATCATCACCACCTCCATAATTAAGAAAAGGTGTCAAATAGTCCAACCATTACGCGCTCCTCTTTCCCCTAAAAAATTTCATCCCAGGACTCCACTATGAATGCTTCTCTCTAAGCCTATAAGGAAAAGGAATCATCATTTCATGCTGACTCTAGGGTTGAAATGACAATGGTTTCTCTCTACAACCCTAGTTGCTATAGACTATTATGCTTTATCTATTAGGTTTCATGACCCAGTCGAAATTAGGTATACCCTCATGTGGATTTAGTGCTCACAGCCTTTGTACATACACTAATATAGCTGAGACTCCCAATCCCGCATATTCTATTGGGACACTCCTAAGGGAAATGAGTCTAACACTATACATGGAACATGTAACTATTGTGTATCATAGAATATAATAAATGCATTTCACAAAATAGAAAGATTAAATCAATCATGATATTCATAAAAATAAAAGGATAAGGAGACCTAGAATCTCACAAAATCTCTGCCAAATCATGAATAAGAATTAGATCCCCAAGAAAACAAAATACTGTACTACTAATAAATTCATGGCATTCATTGGATTAAATGTCATGGATCTAAGAAACTATGATAAGGATAAAAAAAAGAATTCCAGAGAGAGATAATTTTCCTCTTCCTTCATACCTACTAAGAAAATAAGATATACATTATGCCTAATTATTACACCCTAGGAGACTTAGGCGCTTTAAATAGTAGGTAGGAAATGGTCCTCAAAGAGGCCAAGAACTAGAGAAAGCCTAAGCTGATGCGACGGCACGGGTTGTGCAATAGCACACGGTCTTCACGACACAGCCCATGGAAAAGTGCATGTGATGCCGACTGGATGGGTTCTCTCAGTCAGCAGGAAGGGTCTTTTGGTCATCTGAGCGGTGCCGCTTATGCAGATCTGTGCGGGCCACAGACTGGAGCTGAGCTTTTCTTCTTCTGGTGGTACGGACATGTAATACGTCATGGGACATGAGCTAAGTCTTCACTTATTAATCTTCAAGGTGCACGGGAAGCGCAAAAAGACATGGCATGTGTCGTTACTCAGCCGCACACTTTTACTGAATGACACGGGTCGTGCAAAAGGATACAACTCGCGATGATACTTAGTTGCACCACAGTATTTCTTAGCACATGCCATGCAAAAGAGTACAACCAAACCAGTCTTCAAAGTTGTGCGGGCTTCAATTCGTTTCTCTTTGGTGCATTTCCATCTACTACCACGATTAAGCACGTGGCCTTTAGTCTACTACCATTGTTGTGAACAACCTTCAAATATCTACTACCATTCTTGTGAATGGTCTTGTACTCCAAAGTTCTTATAAACGATCTACAATGGATCTCACAAATAGGATCTAGATGCTGGTAAGGACATAGCATCCATTAGCTCTAAATAAATCTACGAAATGAGGGATTTAGGTAAGAAACCCAACAAAGGCTATCTAAACCCCTTATGATTTAAATCCAACTAAACCTAGAAATCAACCAAACAAAATATATTAATAAGTGTGCTAAATGCATTGGTTAACACATACATCTAGGTGCAAATCATGCCTAACTCCTCAACGCCATACCTTGTACACTGCGCAAACAGCTCATTGTTCTTTTTAACTTGAGCAATGGCTTCCAAAACTTCATCTCTTTCCGACTTGTATATAGCCCCACAGTTTTGGGAAAGCCTCTCACCACTCAGGTAGGGTTGTGGTGGATCATCTCCTTGGTTGTAACCTTATCTACCCGTATATCCATTTCCTTACTATTATTTGTCTTAGCGCCAATGAATGTTAGGGTGATCATGGTACCGAGGGTTGAAGGAGGTTGCATAGGGGCCTTAGTGGTTCACTCAACCTTGGTTTCCACTGAACCCTTGTTTCCCCCCCTACCAAACTACTGGTTTTCTCCATCTTACTCCAAAACTTTTACCTTCTCAAAATCTTCTACCACTTGCGAGCACATATATATATAAGATAATCCAAGCGATAAATGCCACAAAACTTCATCAGATAAGTTCTCCCCTTCTTTAACTTCTTCATCATAGAAGAAAGAGCTTGGACTTTCTCTTCTAACTTAGGGGAAAAGTGGGTTCCTCCAACGCCTTGGTCCACGAATAGGTTCCGAATTGGCATGTACCATTCACCATCTCTTGAAAAATGGCCATAGTATTTTTGGGCTCTTATTGGTAATCAATCTATTAGAAGTATGTACTGTAACAATTATAGTACATACACTATGGCTTTACAATTACAGTACATACATTATGGCTCTTAATTGTAAAGGTATGTACTGTAAAATAGGAACAATACAATAGTAGTCTACAAAGAAACACTAGCACACAAGTTAGAAGGAAAAAAAAGTTGTCAAAGGGCTCTACACAACAATCAACAAAAATTAAAGAGCACAAAGTAGTTGTGTAAGCTAACAATCAAACTAATACTAGTATCTCCGGCAGCGATGCCAAAATTTGATCTGCACCCCCACAGGGTTGTCTATTTCCTTTGGGATGCATCCAAAGATAGAATTTGTAAATGTTGCTTATGTACTCAATGCTAACTACAACTAAGTAGCTAGTGGAAAGTACGAGACCGTCCATAAAGATACTAGAATTCAAGAGTTATGTTGACAAAACCCACAATCGGGTGTCACTCCAATTTTGTATCGGGAATAGTTATTTCTTTAAACAGATAATTAAGGGGGTGGGGTTGTGTCTAAAAAAATACTAAGCATGCAAGCAACGAGATTTAAACTATGATAAACTATTCTTGGGGTATTTGTATAACATAACCGATTAATGACTTTGATCCTAGATACTATCACATATAACCATATGAATATATTCTCATTCCTATGTCACATAGTGTGGGGATAGCAGGGAGTTCCCAATGTTTTTTACACAAAGGTTTGTCTCCCTTCAAGACCCATCTCAATGCCTCCGTAATTAGATGCGCTTCGATCTTTTGATACCGCAATTCATCCCACCCATCTCACTCCTGATGCTAATGCGCCCACTGCTCCTAACATGCGATTACTTACACAACTACTCAATTAGAGTTAACATTTTTTGGGTCGGCACTAATCAAGCCAACATGAATGCACTCATATTTAGGTGTCTCCAGCCTACGAGATCATTAAGTCTAATACTCTTAAGATAGCATTAAATATCCCAGCACAATATTATATTGTTCATGAATTTACTGATGCATCATAAGGTATAGTATAGCATAAACCATTGAACATAGAAAATAAATTATTCTTATATCTCACAAAATCACAATTAAGTCATGAATAGAAATACTACCCCAAGATAATAATTACTATAGAGATATTAAATCCAAATAAATAATTGGATTTAATGTCATAAGGTTAGAACAAGAGAAAAAATGAAGTGAGGAGATTACCTCCGAACTTCCAACCTAATACAATAGAACTATATTAATGACCAAAATATAAATCCTAGAAAACTAAGGCCAACTTATATAATAGATTATTTTTGCACCTTTGAATGCCCTATAAGGGGAGAAAACCCTGGTAGCTATGCATGCCACTCGTGTAGTATTTCACGTGTCAGACGGCATGACCTGTGCAAAGGAATACGGGATGGGGACTGGAGGGGAATTCTACATATTTCTGACGGCATGGCTCGTGTCAAAGTGAATGGCCCATATAAGCTTCCTTACATGGCTTCTACTGGCATGGGTCCTGCCAAGGTGCACGACATATCTCCTGCAGGACCGTTATTTAGCTTTTGATAGCATGTGCTATGCCAAGGTGCACGACCCATCGTCTGAAGGGTTCACAACTACAACTAAGCATGATGTAACACTTTTCTTGGAAAGCATATAAAAAATGTTACCATAGCTTATAAAGTGTTACTTAACCCTTTGAAAAGTTTTACATAAATATTGAAAAGTGTTACCTAAATTTTATAAAGTGTTACGTTAGATATAATGTAACATCACCTAAGGAATTTTTTTAAAAAGTGTTGCAGTAGGTTCAATTTAGTATTCTTAGCAACGAAAGTAATAGTTTTGCAAGTATTACCTTAGGTGATGTTACATTAGATCTAACGTAACACTTTCTAAATTTTAGGTAACACTTTTCTATATTTACGTAACACTTTTCAAATGTTTAAGTAGCACTTTATAAGTTCTTGTAACATTTTTAATGAGTGTTGCATGGAAAGTGTTATTATAGCTCTAATTTGTAGTGGTGGTTGTTCCTAGCTTCTAGTTGCAAGGGTCGTGCCAAAGTGCACGCATGTCGTCTGGCCTTGTGATTTTTTTTCTCTAAGCACGAGGCCGTGTAGGTTTGATAGATCCTCATATTTTCCCTCATTCCATCGGGAGGAGCTATGGCACGGTTTGTGCCAAGTTACACAGTCTGTGTCCTTTGACTTTTCTAAAACTTGCCTCTTTCTTTGCCGCAACTATTTGCTAACACGTTTTGACAAGTTACCTTCTGTCTTTTAGCCTCCCTACGAATGCCATTCTACAATCTGCAACCATCATTTCAAATATGAGGATCTAAATGTAGTCTAAAGTGCTTAGAAAAAGGATCTAGATGCTCGTAAGAACCAAAATCCATTAGACATAAGTAGACTAAAAAATGAAGTAATGGTCATCCAAACCTTTTACAATGTAAATCTAGCTAAATCTAGCAATCTACAAGCCAAAAGACAATAAAAGAAATGTAAAATACTTCGAAAATTACTTGTATTTGACGTCTCATCAAACAACATTAATGCTTGCTAAGAACTCAAAAGTCCACTCCTTGAAGTTGGGCCCAATAACATGAATAAAATTACCCAATCCTGCATGATCTAATGAATTCTCCATGGACTCAATCGTGATCAATGTTCAAATCATAAAATTTAGCATGCATAATTTCGCTCTCCCTAAGCCTATTTAATTTTTTTTTCATGTGCCCTAGACATTCTCCTTTTAACTCCATCCCATAGTAAGTGAATTTATGCAAAAATAGATGAGTAATAATGTTAAGGAACCCTCAAAAAAAGTACATGGAAAAAAATTTGCGAAAGTGGATTTTGAGGCATGGTCATGGCTACATATGGCTCGAACAATTCTAGGTCTTTGTGGGTTACTAGAACCTTCTATTAGTGTGTATTTTCATGGTCTAGTTGTCTGATAGTTCTATGTAATCGAAATAGGAACAACAATAAGTTTTAAATGAACTTGAGATATCACTGATCAACCTTTGATGTTGATGTGTAGATAATTGTTTGGTGAAGCATTTTTATATTCCTGATTACATCTTTGTTTGATAAATTATTTTAAAATTCTTTTGGTTCATTAATTATGCTTGTATAGAGACATATTTCATTATTCTCCTTGGTTCGACCTTAACTTGTCTACTTTATTACTATTTTAGGTGTTTAAGAAATTATAAATTTACTTTAAAATGTTGGAACAACTGTGAAAATAAACATGTCATCCATTTAAGGTATCATAGATGATCAATGACAATGTTTATGTTGTGGTCCCTCAAATACTATGAACATCTCCAACACCATTAAGGTTGCCGACATTCATTAGTACCACGTAGATAAGGTCATTTATCTAGAAGAGAACTCGAGGTTGAGTTCTATGGGAATGGAGAAGGATATGATGTAAAGAGGCTATATGTGGGAATTTGAAAAGATCAAAGTCGATCATTTCAAAACATCAGTAGTTTCTGCACTGATTTATTTCTATAAGACTGTCACTTGCGAACTCGATTTTATTGTTCTTGGGTTTGCCCTTGCAAATTATAACATTCCAATGTGTTTAGATGCAAGTTTCCTTTGACTGGTTATAGAATATGTGATGCAGCACCAACGGAGCGTAGGTTTAGAACGGATCTTAGGGTTAGAACTTGGCTTTGGTTAGGGAAATTCTAAGTTTATGGATGTAGTGTAGAGGAAAAAATCTGCAGAAAATTAAGAAATTAAGGATAAATTTAGGAATCACTCCTAAACCCTCAACGTCACACCTCGAGGTTTTTTAGGCGTCACACCTAAAAAGTTGAATTGCGTCACATAACTCATCATCACAATGTAAATCCCAAGAAAATTTATTAATCTCAATCCTATCTCTATTCCTCCCTGAGGATACATTATTTATAGATAGAAAAGTAAATCCTAATAAGAAACGAATTCCCTTAGTTTTCCTAAACTAGAATGTAAACAGATTCCTAACGCTAAAAGGAAATAATAAAATACTGATTATAAAAAAATAAGGAAATAAATTAGAAAAACCTTCTAGAAAATATATGGAAGTTCTCAAGTAGCTTCATTATCATATAATGCATGCCATATTAATGCTTGAGCATTATTTCCTTTTCCCCTTCTTTTATAAACCTTTTACTCCAACGATCCCCATCATTTCTCCCCGGGTTGAAAGAACTCGACTACAGAGAGTTAATAGCATGGAACCTCTCATAAAAAGTCAGGGTCTAACTTCTAAAATTCAGCATTTGTGATCCACATGCAATCCTCTCGTGGATGTCCCTTCCAATGAATGAGATATTTCTTATAACAACCCGTTCTATTTGACAAAATTTAGTGATCGAGAATGTCATAAATTTGGTCACGAATGGGTTTGAAAGATGGAAGAGAAACTGTAAGATGTCTCACTGTAACTTCATCGTCCTGTCCAGGATAAAAGGTTAAGTCTTCAACATTAATGAAGACATTGCTAATTCCCATATCTTCTAGTAGCTCAAGGACATAAGTATTTGAGCTGATTTTCCTGAGAATCTTGTAAGGCCCGGCACGCTTAGAATGAATTTTCTTGTAAGTCCTTTAGGAAACCTTTCTGGATGAATACGAACCAGCACTTCATCTCCTTCTTGAAACTCTACAAATTTTCTCCTTAAATTCATGAGTTTTGTAATTCTCATTGCTTATAGCAATCCTGCAACGAACTTCATCAAGAATATCTAGTACATGTTTAGAAACTGCTTCAGCTTTAATACTTGGACAACCTGTGAAGGTAGTGTAACTAAATCCATAGGCTGTCTTGGATTTTCTCCAAGTACAATTTGAAAAGGGCTAAGGCCAGTAGAACTGTTGACTGAACTAAAATTGTAGCCCAATTAGATGTATCGTCCTCAACCAAGCATTTAATAAGATTTCTAAGACTTTGATTAGTAAGTTCCATCTGGCCATCTATTTATGGATGAAAAGTTGAAGAAAATTGCAGTTTAGTGTGCAGGATTTTCCATAAAGTCCACCATAAGTAGCACATAAACTTCACATCTCTGTCTGTCTGAAAGTATAGTTTCTAGAAAACCATAAAGTTTAACAAATTCCTTGAAGAGGATTATTGCAATATGTATTGCATCATAGGTTTTAGAACTAGGAAGGAAGTGTGCCATCTTTGAAAATCTGTCTACCACCACAAAAATTGAATTGTAACTTCGCTGCATTTTGGGTAATCCTTGTACGAAATCGATACTTAAATACTGCCAAGGTTCATGCGTTATGGGCAATGGCGTGTAGAGCCCAGCGTTACTCTTGCTTCATTTGCTTAGTTGGCAAGTTCGACACCTAGCAAAAATTATACCCACATTATTCTCTATACTTGGCCAATAAAATCAATCTTCAATCAAAGTAATAGTCTTATCTTTCCCAAAATGTCCAGTTGCTCCTCCCCCATGTAATTCTCTAATCACATGTTCTAACATAGAGGTATTAGAAATACATATCCTCTAAAGAGAGAACCATCATGTATCGAGAAAGTAGGATATTGCATTCCTTGTCCATTTAATAAATCCTCATAAATCACCTTATAGTTCTTGCAAGCAGAGTATTCTTTCTTGAGTGAATCAAACCTAATAACCTGAATAGCCATTGAGTTAAGTGTATGATGTACTCGACTAAGAGCATCTGCGACCTTATTTTCAACCCCAGCTTTGTGCTAAATCACAAAATTGTATTGTTGTAGGAAAGAAACCCATTTTCCATGTCTATGGATCAGTTTCTTTGTGAGTTGATGTACTTCCAGGATTTATGATCTGAGTAGAGAAAAAATTCCTTATAAATAAGATAATGGTGCAAATGATGAAGAGATTGAATAACTGCATAGAACTCTTTGTCATAGGTTGAGTATTTATGTTTTGCTTCATTTAGCTTTTTGCTAAAATAGGCTACCGGTGTCCCTCTTGACTCAATACTCCTCCAATTACAACTTGTGATGCTTCACAAGCTATATTGAATACCTTAGAAAAATATGGTAGGCTTACTATTGGAGCATCGGTCATCCTTTTCTTGAGTTCTTGAAAAGATTTTCCTGCAGCTTTACTCCATTGAAATTCCCATTTCTTCAAGAAATTTGTTATAGGAGCCATGATAGAGTTGAATCCCTTGATAAATCTCCTATAAAATGTTGTTAATCCATGAAAACTCTGAACCTCCAGTATTGGAGTGAGAATTGGCCACTTATTTATAGCTTAGACTTTATCAGGATCAACTTCTATGCCTTAATCGGAAATAACAAACCCCAAGAAAACTACACTTGTAGTCATGGAGCTATATTTTCTTAGATTCACATAGAACTTTTCTCGACGAAGAACTCTTAATACTTGGTAAAGGTTATCAAGGTGTTCTTCCTTTCTCTTACTATAGATCAAGATATCATCGAAATAAATGACTATAAATTTTCCAATAAAAGGTTTAAACACCTGAGTCATAATCCTCATAAATGTCCTTGGGACATTAGATAGTCCAAAAAGCATGACCAACCACTTATATAATCCATCTTCTGTCTTGAAGGATGTTTTCCACTCGTCTCCCGGTTTCATTGGGAATTGGTAGTATCCCTTCATTACGTCAACCTTAGTAAAAAAATTATTGCTCCAGCCATCATATCCAACATATCATCCAACCTGGAATTGGAAACCTATATTTGACGGTAATCTTGTTAATCGTGTGACTGTTCACACACATTTTCCAAGTCCCATCCTTTTTAGGAGTTAATAACGCTGGAATCGCACAAGGACTCATACTTAATTGAATAGAGCCCTTCTCTAATAGTCCATCAACTTACCTCTTTAACTCCGCCGACTCATCTGGGTTCATCCGATAAGTTGGTTGGTTAGGAAGCTGAGATCTGGGGACAAAATCAATAGCATGTTGAATATCAAGCATGGGAGGTAATTTACTGGATAAATCTTCGGGAACCATATTTGAAAAATTCTCCAATAATTTTATAATTTCTGGAGCTGCCTTAGATATGTTGAATAAAATAGTGTGCTTCACCTCCTTGAGCATGAGAACTACCACAAATCCTTCTTTCTCGCATTCACTCTCATAAGGCTTCTTATCAATAATTTGAATAACCCTCTTATGTTTCCCAACTTCATCAATGACCTTTCCACTACCCTTAGTCGTGGTTGTTCTTGGCGCTAAATATTTCTTCATAGTTTCAGCACTCATAGGCTTCAAAACAACCTTTTTATGGTTGAAGTCGAAGGCACCAGTGTTGGCTCTACCATCATGCAACACACTACGATCATATAACCAAGGACGTTCCAAAAGTATGTGGGTAACCGTCATAGGAACAACATCACACCAAACTGAATCCGAATAGGCACCTTGCGTCATGTGTACTAAACATTGCTTGGTGACTGGAATGGTTGTGTTGTTTATCCAAGAAACCTTGTATGGTTTGGGATTAGATTCAGTTGGAAGTTTAAGCTTCTCAACTGTGGATTCTGAAACCACATTCACACTACTGCCGCCATTAATAATTTGCTTCTTTGAATCCTTCCCATAAGAAATAATTGTTTGGAAAGTTGACGTCATCCTCCAGTCACATCTTCTTCTTCACCCACAAGGTCATTAATATTTTGCAAATCAATGTAAAGATCTTCATCACCAATCTCAGGGTTTTCATCCACGTATTCCTGGTCAATATGTAAGTTTGTCTTCTTGACATTCTTATGAGGACACTCTCAGGCTATATGTCCCTTGAGACCCCATTTGAAGATTCACTTATTTTCTTTCGATCATGAACCTTTGGTGTTTTATCTCGATATTCAGCATTAGTCGTCTTAGAAAACTTTTTCAGGTGCAGTATATCTCTTAGCATTTATCTTTATTTGAGTATTCATCCTTCTGAAAGAGCGGAGCTGCAAACTCTTCTCAAATTGAAGGGATAACTGAAAAGCATCATCCACGGAATACAACTTATGTGGTATCACCTGGTTGCGAATTTCAGGCCTAGGTTCTTGCTTGAATTGTGACCTTGAATTTCAGGCCCAAGCCCTCTACAACGAACCTTGAGTTCTTCAAATTTGTTCTTATACTGGATCACAGTCATACCCCCTTGTTTTAGACTTGTAAGCTCATCATACAAGTCAATCCGGTACTACTGAGGTAGATACTTTCTCTACAAGCGTAGCTTTAGTTCATCCCAACTCAAAATTCCTTGTCCAACAAGTTGCATATCATACTCAACTCCCGTCCACCAAATTTGGGCTTGACCAATCACTTTCATGATAGCAAACCTTACTTTCCTCTCACCCGGCATGTCTTACCAATCAAAATAGCATTCCAACGTTGCTAACCAGTCCTCAAAAACCTTAGGATCAATTCTTCCAACAAAATATGGAACATCAATGCGTACCCTTTTGGTTATATCTCCAGCAGCATCATAAATGTCTGTCTTGATACGAAGAAAATCGTTCACTAACTCTCTGAGGGAAGTCTGTAACTTTTACTTGATTTCAAATGGATCTTGCTCTTGGTTCTTCAACACTTCTTTCCCATTTAGATTCATACCAGTCATGGATGATTCCTCATCAACTTTGTTCTCTTTATTGAGAAAGAGAGCCTCAATATTGAGAAGTCTTTCCTCCAGTTCATCCACCCTTCCTGCGATGAGACTGAGCAGATCATCACGATCCTTATTCGCAAGCGCATCATACTAACGTTCACTCCTTATTGCCATTAGTTCCACTACTTTGATACCAAAAATGATGCAGCACCAATGGAGCATAGGTTTAGAACGGATCTTAGGGTTAGAACTTGGCTTTAGGGTAGGGAAATTATAAGTTTATGGTTGTAGTGTAGGGGAAAATTCTGTGGAAAATAAAGAAACTAAAGAAAATTTAGGAATCACTCATAAACCCTCGGCATCACACCTGGGGGTATTCTAGGCGTCGCATCTAAAAGTTGAATTGTGTCACACAACTCATCATCATAATGTAAATCCCAAGAAAATTTATTAATCTCAATCTTATGTCTATTCCTCCCTGAGGATACTTTATTTATAGATAGAAAAGTAAATTCTAATAAGAAGCGGATTCCCTTAGTTTTCCTAAACCAGAACGAAAATATATTCTTAATGCTAAAAGGAAATAATAAAAAAATGGATGCTAAAAAAATAGGGAAATAAATCAGAAAAACCTTCTAGAACATCAATGGAGTTCCCAAGTAGCTTCATTCTCATCTAATGCATGCCATATCAATGCTTGGGCATTAGAATTTACTTTTCCCCTTCTTTTATAAACCTTAGTAATTTTACTCCAACGTTCTGTTGGAATAGTGTCCTTCAGTCAATGTGCATTTTCCATATATAGTTGGAGGATTAATTACGGAGATAATTAATTC
>JAULKK010307478.1:0-12152 GCA_032355705.1 Rubia peregrina
AAAGAGTATAATGTTGACCTCCTAAAAATATTAAAATAAGAAAAATAAAATAAATAAGATTTTTGATATCGTATCACATCGCCTCGACTTCTATATCCTCCGGAACCGCTACTTCAGTGAGCAGACGTGTGGAATAAGAGAAGAGAATAAAATTGAAACATATGCGTATGAGGAAGAGCTCTGGGAGAAGTCCCAAGCCCAAAAAAATTTCTACGTGGGGTGACCAGGGTCCAATGTAATTATGACAAGTGTCAAATTTAAATTGAGAAAATCAAGGATGCATTAAATTATAATTTTTATTAACACTTGTCATAATCACATTGGATCCGCATCGCCCACACAGAAAATCTCCACATAAATTTTTTTTCTAACCCAAGCAGCGTTAAAATATTTGTGAAGTAATAAAGAAATGAGAACAATTTCGTTATGATACACAATTTTGAATTCTTACTATTCAAGCACTATACAAAGATACGCTAAGAAATTTAAATATTTTTATGGCAAATACATTAATTCTGGCACTATTCATCTTTCAAGAAAATATACTAATCTAGGCACTTTTTAAGTTTTCTTTAAAGGAATGCTGCATACTAATCGATCATAAATAGGTTAATAAATACATAAATATTATTTATTGTAAAAGATGATGTGGCAAACTAACGTGGCTAATTGTACGAATGTCACTTGACAAAAACTTGATATTTTACTAGTATTTATAGATACTATAAACTATAGATTTGGGAAGATGCTCCAACTTGTTTTCCTTTCCTATAAATGAATGCGTATGGTGAATTAGAGTGAATGAGACTTCACATTTCAAATGCATGCCATATTAATTATGGACATAGATTAGCTATACTATAGCTAATTAATGAGTATGTATGCGTAAATACATGTGCAGTAGTGTAAGGATCAATGCAGAGTATTGAAGATCTTGAAAATTGGGATGTAATTGATGAGATTGCATTGTAAATTGGGAGATTAACTTTTGAAAGTATTTTTTGTCACATAATTTTTAGAAAGTGACGTGGAATTATGTGTGAATGTTAAGTGGAAAGAATGACCTCTTTTAATATATAATATACATGTCACTTGAACAAAAAAAAATCTATTTTAGTAGTGTTTATAGATACTATATACTATAGATTTGGGAAGATGCTCCAACTTACTTTACTTGCATATAAATGAATACGTACGATGAATTAGTGTGAATGAGACTTCACATTTCATATGTATGGCATATTAATTGTTGACATAAATTATGTATACTATAGCTAATTAATGAGTGTGGTTGCATTGTAAATTTCGGGATTAACTTTTTTAAAATGTTATTTTTTCAATTAATTTTTAGAAAGTGACAGGAATTATGTGTGAATGTCATGTGGCAAGAATTATGTGTGAATGTCATGTGGTAAAAAATGGTCTATTTTAATATATACTATAGACAACACTTGACCAAAAATTTCCTATTTTAATAGTGTTTATAGATACTATAGACTATAGATTTGGGAAGATGCTCCAACTTGTTTTCTTTGCATATAAATGAACGTGTATGGTGAATTAGTGTGAATGAGACTTTACAATTCATATGCATGCCAAAATTAATTACAGGCAGAGATTATGTATACTATATCCAATTAATGAGTATGGGTGCGCAAATACATGTGTAGTAGTGAAAGGATCAAAGAAAGGTATTGAAGATCTTGAAAATTGGGATCTAATTGATGAGTTTGCATTGTAAATTGGGGAATTAACTTTTGAAAATATTATTTTTTGATTAATTTTTAAAAGGTGATGTGGAATTATGTGTAAATGTCATTGGGCAAGAATTATGTGTGAAAGCTAAGTGGCAAGTTGACTCTTTTAATATATATACTGTAGATGCCACTTGACCATAAACACGATTTGGGAAGATTCTATTACTCACTTTCTTTTCATATAAATGAACGCGTATAGTGAATTAGTGTGAATGAGACTTCACATTTCATATGTATGACATATTAATTATTGACAGATATTATTTATACTATAGCTAATTAATGTGTATGTATTCGTAAACACATGTGTAGTAGTGAAAGGATCAATTGAGGGTATTGAAGATCATGGAAATTGGGCTGTAATTGATGAGATTGCATTGTAAATTGGGGTATTAACTTTTGAAAATATTATTTTTCAATTAATTTTTAGAAAGTGACATGTAATTATGTGTGAATGCCACATGACAAGAATTATGCATAGTGAGTTTTTGAATGTCATGTGGCATGAATTATGTGTAAATGTCATGTAGCAAGAATGATCTCTTTTAATATATATTATAGACTATAGATGCCACATGACATAAAACTTGCTATTTTAGTAGTCTTTATAGATACCATGGACTATAAATTTGGGAAATTCTCCAACTTGCTTTCCTTGCATTTAAATGAACGCGTATGGTGAATAATTGTGAATGAGACTTCATATTTCATATGCATGCCATATTAATTATTGACAGAGATTATGTATACTATAACTAATTAATGAGTATGTATGTGTAAATACAAGTGTAGTTGTGAAAAGATCAATAGGGGTATTAAAGATCTTGAAAATTGGGATGTAATTGTTGAGGTTCCATTGTAAATTGGGATATTAATTTTTGAAAATATTATTTTTCAAATAATTTTTAGAAAGTGACGGGGATTTATGCATGAATTTCATGTGACAAGAATTACGTGTGAATATCACATGACAAGAATGACCTTTTTAATATATACTATATATGCCACCTGACAAAAACTTGCTATTTTAGTAGTGTTTATAGATACTACAGACAATAGATTTGAGAAGATGCTCCAACTTGCTTTCCTTGAATATAAATGAACGCGTATGGTGAATTAGTGTGAATGAGACTTTACATTTCATATGCATGTCATATTAATTATTGATAGAGATTATGTATACTATAGATAAATAATGAATATGTATGCGAAAATACTGGTGTAGTAGTGAAAATATCAATGGAGGGTATTTAAGATCATGAAAATTGGGATGTAATTGATGAGGTTGCATTGTAAATTGGGGGTTACCTTTTTTAAAATATTATTTTTCAATTAATTTTTAGAAAGTGACGTGGAATTATGTGAATGCCATGTGGCAAGAATTATGCGTGACTGCCATACCGCACAAATTATGTGTGAATTTTAAGTGGCAAGTATGACCTCTTTTAATATATACTGTAGAAGCTACTTGACCAAAAATTTGGTATTTTAGTAGTTTCTATAGATACTATAGAGCATAAATTTCGGAAGATGCTTCAACTTACTTTTCTTGCGTGTAAATGAACGGGCATGGTGAATTAGTGTGAATGAAACATCACATTTCATATGCATGCCATATTAATTATTTATAGAGTTTAAGTATACTATAACTAATTAATGAGTACGAATGCGTAAATAGGAAGCATGTAAAGATATTTTGGTAAGATCCTAGATAATACTCTCAATTTTTTTTTACAGTTCACGACGCATCAAGTTTGGTACTTATAGGCACTAGAATGACATCCATGAGGACGTGAAAAAGGAGGCATGGAAAGATATTTTGGTAAGATCCAAGAATTTTCACAGTTTCAAAGTATGTAATTTTTAATATTACAACCGTTACATAATTTACAATTTTTATGATAATGCAAGGGAGCTTCAAGTTTGAGAAAATTTGAACGAGATTAATTGGAAAAAAATAAAATATTGTTTGGACCAAGGCGGGCAACGCCCACCGCAATTGGAAGTCATATATTGCAAACAAATATATCCATAGGGTGGATGATGGAAAAAAACATCAAAATATAATTCTTGGGAACACTACAAGTGGATGGAGGAGGAGTGGAATAATTTCGTGAAACTTAGGAGGCCTTCGACATTATGGGTAAGGGAATGTTATTTCCACGGAATTTTTATTTACATCAATTTATAAATTGTTCTTACTTTTCGGTATTAAAAATAACTTTACTTATTATGCTTTGCATAGAAAATACGGGCGACAACAAGCGCCCAATCAGTACATAAGAAATATAGTCATCGCACTGGTAGGAGCGGCCACAGAGTCACACAAATGAAGCTTGTAGAGGAGTTGAAAGAGGCAGAGAGACAAAAACTTGTTGCCAAGAGCTACATGGAACATGAGATCAAGCAGGAATTGAGTACAAAGAAGTTCAAAGCCGATAGATCTTTGGTCTACCTCGAGTCCAACAAGGTGGATAAGGGAGAATATGGTGACCCGGATGTCTGGGCCATCGTTGCGGATATCGTGAGTACTTTTTTCACGGTTAAGAAAACTAAAATTTTCTAGTTTTATATTGTATTTTTCCTTCAGTGGAGTGTATTTAAATTGTACAAAATCTATAGATAGGGATGAACAAGGAGCAAGCCAGAGGCACACTAATATTGGAACCTGGTGAGGATATATTGATAAAGGAAACCAAGAAGAAGAATCACCCTGGGCAGTATAGGGGGACTCACACTAACCTCCATGCAGCTATTGTCGTACCCCATCTTACCCAGAGCCGAAGCAAATGCAGAAACAACTCGTCACCCAGGACGAAAGTACCGAAGAAAGCACCTACAGATTATCTGGTGGTCAAAACAATGGTGGCATACCTGCACTAGCTAGTCAAGGAGATAACAACTGCAAGAGGAGTTCAAATCCCAGTGGGCCTCACGATCCTAAGTCGTTCATTGAGAAGACGTTGGTCCAGGCCGGCACAGGTACAATCAAATCTGAGGGTGGTCCCAATGACAAGGAGGAGAACGAGGAGGTACAAAAATAGCCTTCAATAATAATTTCAAAACACGCTCTTTGTATAATTAATCCATTTTATTTATACGTTACCCACATATATTGTAAACAAACTCCCTTTGAAGGACTATTCAATGATGAAGGAGTTCATAAAATATTTCAATGATGCGGCGGTGGACATGGAGAAGAAGGGAAAGGTTATGTATTTCATCGAGTTTCCAAATTCCACATTTTCCAGAACTCATAAATGTGGACAAGACATTGAACAAATGTTGGAGTTTGGAGTCAAGCTTGGGAATGATCATGGCATGACATGGATCTCGAATAGTCAGATGGATTTTTGGATGTGGTAAGTTTGAGATTTAAGATGTATTAATTTTGATTATACATAGATTGTAACAACTAAATTTACTTGTACTATAACAGGGTCCTATGGGATAAAGCATTGGACAAGAACATAGGGCGAATCCAAATCCGTGTCTCAAACACATGAAGGCTCGACACGGGTTTTGAAGAGATTGATATCACTCAACGGGTTTGCCTCATCTAGCAGACGATGATTACATCAGAAGATGGCATGTATTTGGTACCCTACCTCAGGAAGTAAGACACATATTCTTAATCTTATACCATTACTATTCTCTTTAACATATTTCCAACTTAATCATTTATTAATATCAACGCAGGGAACATGGTTCCTCATAATTATTTGTCCTGGTACGAACGATGTTTTCACCTTGGACACGTTGACCAGTGGAATAAAATTCACCCATTACGTCAAAAACCAAGTGATTTCCAGGTATTTCTATCAATTAATTTATTCTTAATTTATGGCATCAAATAGTTGTTCCAAGTATTTGAAAATATTATATCCGCATGCTTCCTTATAAATATGAGAGGAAGAAAGAACTCTCATATGATTTTACATGAAAAATAACAAACGTCGAAGTAAGTCTTCGTATCATCAAAAAGTTTTTACAAGTACTAAGTAATTTTTGTGTTTTTTATACATTAATTATACCTTGACAATTGTTTTTTTCTTATCACCAACGACAAGGGAGTTGCTAGAAATGTCGGTATTATGTCAAGCTATTCCTGGAAGAACTAGTGCTGAAGACAACTTCAAAAAATATACTTGACGTAAGTACCATACCTTACATTACAAACTAAAAAAATCACCGATTCACCTTCTTATTCAGTACCTCTGTCTACTACCTAACAGTTAAGAAAATAGTAGGTTTTACTAATGGGGTGCGAGACATATTATTCCTATGAACTTCTAGAAGTCACCAAGAAATGGTGAGAGGCATGGGTTAAGGTCTATTCAAAAGCTGCAAAGACCAATGTTGACGATGAGGGAAATTTACTTGGTTGATAGGTGTAGGATTTGGAATTTGGATGGGTGATGGGAGGATTTAATTAACAGTTGGGGATTCGTATATTTTTAATAACGAATGTACTCTTTCATAAGCTCTATGAGATTTATTGAATCCATTTTTTTCGTATTTCGTCCAGAATGGGCCACAAATATTAAAATTATGAGTATTTCAAAATATATGGCACCGGTATACCTTATCAGTGCTCGTAATTGTGTTCTCTAGCACCAGGTCACTTAGGCATCGGAAATTCAAGGAACCAAATTACCGGTACCTTGGCGGTGAATTACCGATGCCTATGGGGGTATTTTCCATTAGTGTTAGTGTCTAACAATAAAACAATGAAATCAAAAGTACTATGCTGAAACACTCTTTCATGTTTCTTAAATTTGTCATTAATAAAAAAATATGTTTATTATTACACTTGAATCTATCAGTCAAACCTGGTTGATGGTACACACATAAATCATCTAGTATCCTAAGCATCAATCCTAACCAAAATTAAACTCCTGTTAGCCGGTAGCCCTGCGCACTTTTTAGGTAATCAGACGATTAAGTTCCCTAATATATATATATATATGTGTGTGTATATATATATATCAATTCATATGTTTTGTTAATCATTTTAGTTAATAGTTTAGAATTTTCAAATAGTGATAGAACTTAGAATTAGGAAATATATTAATTATTTTATATGTTTTGAGTGTTTGTTGACTATATTAATGATTTTGTTTAGACTTTCATTTTCTGTAAGATAATAATTATAAAACTTATAGTTAGAAAAAGTTCATATATATATAAAAAATTTGATAATTATTTTGAGAACTTAGTTTAGACTTTCATTTTTTAAAAGATAATGATATAACTTACAACTAGCCACTATATTAATTAGTTCATAAGTTAGTTAACGGTTTTCATGATTTTTTTTTAGATTTTGATTTCTGCAAGATAATGATAGAGCTTACAATTCAGAAATGTATAATATGGTTCCTATTTTTAAAATGTTTGTTAATCATTTTAATAGTTTTATTTTAGACTTTCATTTTCTATATGATTATGATAAAACTTAGAGTTAGAATATATATATATATATATATATTAGTTTATGTATTATATATTATGATGGGCATGCAATCCGTCATAATTAAAACACTCTGAAAGATGCATTCACAAGTTTCCCCAAAATTGACTGTCCAATTCGTCAATCTTGAGAAATGAAATGCCAAAATATTCTCATACGCAAAACAATAAAAGTACATACTCTACTAACGTGGTGTTCTTATCCAAATCTCAAGCTCAAGCTCATTCCCTCGTAGCGTACATATCAGCCCATATTGATATGATCTCAAGGTATAACACATACCCCCACTAGGTAGCCATACACCATCCCACCATGCCTTGCTAGTTAAAATGACACAAGTAGAGAAATCACTTACGGAATCTATTGACAACGATGACAAACACATCTTGAGGTAGACACAAAATAATTGCCCATGACTTAGCATACGTTTGGAAACGAACTAGCCCATGACACAAGTGGAAGACCACTTACTCTCTCAAAACGAGAAACTATCGAACCCCATACCCATGTAAACCTAAAACCCTAAGATCATTCCAATAGGAACCTAAGATGTTTATCAACAAAAAAACCAAATGCACTCTGTGACGGATACAGGAAGATCACACATGACGCAAACGCTTGGAAAAACTCCATCCAACGACATAATTGGAAAATCCTCCATTTTCCTGAAAGTGAACCTAGAAATCTATGAATCCCCAACCTTAGAAACATCCAGCCAAAACACCCCCTAAAACTAGGTTACCACATAAGAATACATAATAGTCACCTCAACACATAAGAACACCTCTACTAGACCAACGAAAACCTAAGACCACCTATCGTCCACAAAGCCAAACACATCCCATGACAGATTCAGGAAGATTACCCACCACTTCACATACGCCTGTAAACATACCAGCCAACGACACAAGTGGAAGATCATCTACTTTATTAAAAGAAGAACCCCTGAGTTTTAAAAAGAAACCTGAAACGCCCGATAATAAACCATTGTACGACTAAGACCATCCACAAGCAACAAAACCAAACACACCCAGAGCCACTACCCCTAGCCTACAATGTTTTTCAAAAAAATAAATCAATAGAACAAAAACTATTGTAACCAAAATAAAATTAAAACACTTTAAAACAACACTAACTTCAAGTTATAACTCATCACCTCAAAAAACTTAAAACACATCCTAAGGAAAACAAATCATTTTCAATTTTCAATAAATGGGAACGGAATAAACAAAGAAATAAAAGACACACATGGGTTGTAGCTCACTAATGAGACGGGAAATGCATGTTTTCTTAGAGCATTTGGTACCTTTTTCTATATATATATATGTAGTTTTATTGGTGGATGATTATGTTTATAAGTGTTTTGCATGATAACTTGTTTGGTTTTCTATGTTAATTTCTCTATTTTGTAAAGTATTTGTAGTCTAATGGGGGTTTTCTCCATGAGTAGTCTATATGTATTTTTGTGAGATTAGATTGAAATTATTTATTGGAGAAGGCCATTCGCAAGGATAATAGTAATTAGAAGGTCAATTGCGATATTGGTAGAAGAATGAAGGCCATTAAACCTAATGTTAGTAGATTGAAGGAAGTGAAAGGGGAAAGAAGGAAAAAGGAGCACACCAATCAAAAGTTCTCATTTGGCACATATCATGCCATATTTCACAGTTCAACCCACAAGATAAGCCCATAAAAATGAAATTTCCTTGAACCCACCATGCAAACATGCACGATCCGTGATTAGGGGCAGGGTCAGGGACCTAATCCTATAGATGTAGAGCCAACTCACCCTCAACCACATATTTTTAAGACCATTTAAGTGTTCATCCATCGCCACAACAGACCCCACCATAGTCATATTAATTGGAGTCCTCGAGACAAGGTTCATCTATCCATGAGGACTGGTTTGGTTCCCCTTCTCCATAGCAGCCTCCACCATAGTCTCCACAGCGACACCCATAAGAATACCCCATTATAGTCCTTTTCACATATGAGGTGCAACAAGGTTATTCCATTCACGAGGACTATTCAAACACAAACAACAACCACCGGAAAAACTAGAGTATGGATCCTTTGGATATAGTTCTCAACCCCTGCCAACACAAGAGCCTGAGTGGGTCACTAGTATAGTTGACACTCTCTTCAGAATGAGTTAGGTAATCAACTACTTGACCTAATTTTTGTATGAGTATGGTTATCGCCTATCTTATGTTAAGAATCAAATTCACCAACTGGACCACGACATCTGACAGGAGTGGCGAGATCAAGGTGAGATGCACGAGTAGCTCATAACGAAGATGGGGGTTACAACCATTGGAGGCAGGGCACAAACAGAAGAGGATTGACTCTACAAGAAGTGTCGCAAGCAGAGCTAGGCACGCTAAGATGACCCCCCATAGCTAAGACTAAGGTATGGTTTTGATTTGATGAGTTGTAGTGTTTCTGAGTCTTCCGTTGATATGTTAAGATTCAATTGCATTCATTGAGGACAATGCATCTATAGAGTGTGAATGAGGGCTTGGGAAATTTAAAACACATCATTTTATGCTTTGATGATGATTTTCCCTTATTTCCCTTATTTTCCTTGTTTTGTTATATTTGTGGCTTGTTTTGGTTGTTTAGGAATGAGGGCACCTTGGATGCTTTGTTTTGGTGAGTTTCACTATTACTGTGTTTTTTTCGTTTGACATAATTGAAAACTCACTTTTGAAGCATTTTATGCCTAGGAGAAATTTAAAAAATGACAAAATGAACGGACTAAGTTGAAAACCCAAAGGGTGACTCATGCAAAATTTGGGGGCTCAGATATATTGAAAATCCGAAAAGGAAATATATGCGAAAAGTGAGAGGTCTTAAAGGTGTGGAAAAATGTGATGTGGGAGGATTGAAAGAAAAGAGAGGTTGGGATGAAAACCCGAGAGGGCTCCTAGGCAAAATGAGAGAAAATAAGAGGAAAAAAAAATGAAAAATGTATATGTTTCTCTTGTTTGTGCCCTTTGATAGTTCTTTATGCTCGAGTAAGCTATATTCTTGTTTTTCTTTGGAGTATCACACCTCATTCTTATTAATGGCATGATTTGGTTAGTTAGGACATCTTAGTTTGGGATATGAGGGTTCTTGTTAACTCTTGTGTTTTGGGTTAGGGTAGTTCTAGGAATAAAGTGTTGGGTGTTCTTTTGGAAACATTTTCTTAGCTACATCCTTAGATATTTACTTGTTCTTGATTACTCGAGGACAAGTAAAGATTTAAGTGTGAGGGAATTTATGAGATGGGAATTAATGCATGTTTTCTTAGAGCATTTAGCACCTCTTTTTCTATGCTTTTGTTGGTGGATGACTAGGTATATAGGAGTTTTGCATGATAGAGAGTTAAAACCATCTTGTTTTTTTTTCTATGTTAACTTCTTTATTTTGTAAAGTATTTTTATCCTAATGGGATTTTTCCTCCATGAGTGGTCTATATGTATTTTTGTGAGCTTAGATGGAAGATCTTCATTGGAGAAGGCCATTCGCAACGATGGTAGTAGATAGAAGGCCAATCGCGAGATTGGTAGTATAACGAAGGCTATTGAATCTAATGGTAGTAGATTGAAGGAAGTGGAAGAAGGAATAAGACAAAAGGAGCAAAATATTCATGGAAAATCAGAAGTGTTCATTGGGCACAAACCTTGGCACATTACATTATTTGTGCCATAAGAACTGCCTAAATAGATGAATGTCTACTGAACTGACCATGCAAACATGCACAATTCGTGCCAGATCTGAAAGCTATTAAAAACATCCCTGAAGATGGACTTTGCAAATATACACAGTCTATGCCGCACATAATATGGGAAACAAGGCCCAAAGAACGGTCCGTGCAATTATGCACAGTTTGTTCCAAAAGTCACTGGCACGGTCTGTGCCACCCAGTTGAATAGGGTTTTGAACAACGTATTTTTAGTTTTCTCTCTTCCAAGTATATAGAGTGGTCATTTTCCATCAGTTTCAAGGGGTAGGTGGGTCTCAATAGTTCTCAAACACTTTCTCTCTCTTTCTCTCTTTCTCTCTTTCTCTCTTCAACATACAATCCATGTTGTTAAAACCCATTTCTCACATAGGTCTGATTCTAGTAGCTCAAATTAGTACCTAGGAGCATTTGTAAATGTGTATTGATTCTTGACATGTAAGAATCTTATATTTATATATGTACGCTCTCTATAATAATAATTATTATTATTATTGCTTAGTCCTTGATTTTTATGATGATGCTTGCATGATATTAAGATGTACAACTAATTGTTTTCAATGCATAATCTATCACTAGGAACGAGAATGAACCCAATAGTACTTTGTCTTTTGGTTGGGTTTGGTGAAAGGTCAATGTGAAGGTCTCACTTCAGAGTGAAAATATTCATGATTGTAGATTCTTTTGTTAGATTAGACTCGAGAACTTAATTGAATTGGGCTATGAACGATGCGGGAATGACCCGACCACATACTATCGAGCATCGAGTATTGATCAGGTTGGGGTTGTAGTTTAGTTTGAAAGTCATATCACGTGTTTGTAGTAAAATAGTCCGGATAAAATTCCAGGGGGGAAATTAATGAGACACTAATTCTCCCGGTTCTAAAAGCATACACCGTTACAGTGGGTGTTCCCAGTGGAGCTCCCGACGAGTCATGTTACTCTCGTGTTTAATTTACCAAAAGAGAAAGGGATAGAGGGAGGGGGGGTCAGTGGTTTACCGCTCCTCTAGTTATAATGGGTGGTGATGCGAGTTTAACGAGGGGGCAGAACCGGGATATTAGTCATCGTGAGATTTCCCGATGAATCAACCTCTCCATATAAGGTGATGGGATATATAATAGATTATTGTTAGTATGTGGATAGGGGTCGAGGATCAATGTATGTATATCACTTACGAGATACAGATGCCCTCTGC
>JAULKK010307507.1:0-12148 GCA_032355705.1 Rubia peregrina
ATTTTTGGTATTTTAGTTAGATATGGTTTTAGCTTCCTTAAGCTGCCATGAGATTGATTCAGATTCTGATTGTGATTTGGTCTTCTATTTTCAGCCGAAATCTTCCTCTATTTAAAGAGAGGTTTGGCCGATGGATTCAACACATTATTCATAAAAAATATTCATACTTGTGAGACATTCTCATAATCTTCATTGTTGCTTAAACCTGCAGGCTATTTAAGTTTCAATACTCTTTTATATTCATACCCTGCGGGCTAGAGGTTTATAGAGAACCCTTGTAAGTGTACCATGCGGGCTAGACGCTTATAAGTCGTAGTTGAGTGTACCCTGTGGGCTAGATGCTTGAACTACGTGCAACTTGAGTGGTTGGGCGATATTTCCATCCAAGTTAAAGATCCAATATTCCGCAATCCAGAGTTTTCGCAAGGAGATTCATATCCATATCTTTTATAAACCAGTTTACATAGAACTAATTGCATGAATGTAAGCATATATACCTAATCAATTAGGTGTGTGAATGTCAAGGATATTTTTCTTTGATTTATTATACTTCTCATTCTCTCGATCCAAACATGTTTCATAATTACTGTCAAACTTGATGAATACGATTGAATGCTTTGTGTAAAATTGTATTGTCAGGGAGTGTTGATCACTTAGAAACATGAGGTTGAATCTTGAGGTGCAGATACTGTAGGTCTCTTAGGGGTGGTTTTTCCAGTTGATGACGAGCATCCAGCTACATTGCGCCTACGATGTTTGGAATGAAAGATGAAGATCTAATGCAACATCACCTAAGTTAATACTTGTTAATGTATTACAATAGGTTCAAAGTGTTACAATAGCACCTAAAGTAACACTTTTAAAAATTATACCTTAGGTGATTTTGCATTAGATCTAACGTAACACTTTTTAAAATTTAGGTAACATTTTCAATATTTTTATATGTAACACTTTTCAAATGTTTAATTAACACTTTATAAGCTATTGTAAAATTTTAATTAAGTGTTTCAATGAAAGTGCTACGATAACTCTAATTCGTCATAGTGTCATTGGATGCAACGACATTGGAGCTTCCTTCATGTGGTAAGATTTCAAAATTTAATTTATATCTATATATTAAATACAATTTGGCTTTTTCGTAACATTTGATTAATATGTATATCAAAATATTTAGACAAACTATCTTAGCATCATGAAACAAATAAAAATTGGATTATTAGTAGATGTAGTAATTTAGATTAAAAAATTTAATATTACACAGTGCATTGTTGTGCAAACTTGGTGCATTATGGGTTTGTGTCATTCTAACTTTGAATCTTGTAACTTCCAAGATTTGAATGTTGTCAAGAGTAATACTTCCAATCTTGAAAGCATTGCTCAGATACAAAATTGGAAGCATTGCTCTTGATAACATAGAATGACACAGACACGTAATGCACCAAGTTCGCACAACAGAGCACTGTGTGATATTACCATAAATTGTATGAACTACTACCTTCAATACTATATCTACTAATAATCCTATCTTTATTTTTTCATAACGCTTAGATAGTTTGTCTTAATATTTTGATATACATATTAATCAAACATTACGAAAACTCAAATTAAATTTAATAGTAAGATAGAAATTAAATTTTAAAATATTACCACGAGGAATGATGCTTTTGTAACACAGGAGAAGAATCACCACACAACTCAACAATTCCAAAAAACCCAGTGCATTAAGTTTCCTAAACAGATGAACTTTTTTGCTTCCAACTACCTTAGATAATTTTGATGCGTGTTGAAGACATCCTCTTAAAATTTTGTAACATTGACGTTTTCCTAAAATGACATGGGAAGCCAATATATATCCCCCACTTAGGTGGTTTACTTGCGCATGTGGTGTTGCTTGGATAAGAACATCTACGGGGAATAAAAATGGAAACTGAAAATAAAACAAGATTTTACTATACCATTCATCCAGTTCTTCACAGACTGAAAATGGTAGGACGTTCTTTGCCAGACCAGCGTTTTGTTGGTCCACAGTAAAGATTGCCCTCCTTTCAACAAATGGCCGGCCAATTTTACTGACAACCCTTCACATGCCCCACGCGTTGCCACCCTCTTCAGTTTCCCCATCGATGGAGCTACCAAAATTAATTACACTTGTTGATGTAATTATTGAGACCAAAAACATGTAGCAACTAGAGTGGTTTGTTTTAATGCAACCGTCTCATTATCTTTGGATACAAAATAGGGCAGTTGGATCGCGCCACCACAAGCTCAACCACTTCTTGTCACCGGCACCTACACCACGAAAAGGACGATGGCCAGCACAGTCGCTGCCTGACATATGAGGATAGCCCTCGTCGGCCATCAGGATGGAGCAAAAAAATGAAACAACAATGTCGCATGCACATGAACTGTTGTTTGTATATCCGTATGTTAAATAATTTGTTACCATCTAGTTATTTAAATAAAATCCTTTCATTATTTCTTTATATTCTTTTCATTACATATTCAATTATTGTCTCTTTTGTCTAGTTGAAGATCGAAATAATGAGATTGAGGAAGTATATTATAACTCGTATCGTTTCCAGTTTTCTAAAATTATCTCAAATGTTTTACTTTTCCTAGCGCAACCGTAGTGGTAAGCTCTCACATTTCCCACCCACACACCAAAGAAAGTTTAAATTTAATTGTGATTTTCTTTTAAAACAAACTGTCAAAGAAATTAAACAAAAAATAAATAGATGGAACTTTAAAAGCATAGTAGAAGAATTCCACCCTCCTTACAAACCAAACACTTGTCAACTTCTCCCTCCTACACAAATAACCATGAAGCTATTAACTTACCACTTGCACGTACAGACATGCACAAATCATGCCTTATGTAAATTTATTTTTGATTTTTTGTTTTACAAATTAATCCTATCCAATTTACATTCATAAAATCTTTAAAACAAAATGATATAAACACCATATCAAAACTAGTTTTTTTCAATTATTTTAATTATCTTGTTATTATAAGAAAAAAAGACCGTATACTAGCTCGAGTATGAATAATTGGTGAAATGTAAAATTGTGCATGTGCGTCGATTTGCATGTGTAAGTTTAATTATGTCTAGTAATTAATACATAAATTCAAAAATATAAAATGAGAGATTGAAGATGCAATTTCTAAATCTTCCCTCGTGACTGACATGAACACTTGGATAAGAACCCAGAAAATTGTCCCTCAAAAACTTAATTTATCACGGTTTTCTACCATTTGCATGTTTCAATAGTGCCACTAATATAATTATTTGTATGAAATTATAAATTATAAATTGTTAATATATTAAAACTACATTTTATAAATTTATAATAACTCTAACAAAACCATGTACTCTACGATAATTTATTAAAACAAAATTTTATGATTACAGTTTGTAAATTTTGGCTCAGGAATAGGGAGATGATTAGATAATGAAATTGGTAATTAAGACAAAACTTTGACTCAATATTGAAGTATCATTTGTACCACTCTTGCATATGACATGCACCATGCACGACGTGCATTCATATAGTTTGGAAAAATTAATAGTCTCAACTTGCTACCAAGTTCTCCGCCTTGATTTGGGATGTCAATGATCTTCTCTCTGGCTGCCGCATAGCTGAGACCTCGCAAATGATAAAGTCCTCCAGAGGAGTGAAAAAGTTGATACTCTTGTCGATGGCCTTCACTGCAACTTTTGTGCAAAGGAGCAAGATCGAGGTTATTTATGTAAATATCTAGACCTTTATTTTTGTGAGATTTTTTTAGTTTAAAGCATGGGAAAACAAGTCTTTCGTTGTTTTAATAAATTTAAAAGATTACATCAAATTCCAGAGCACATAATATGCGCAGGATTGGTACGTTATAATACATATGATACTTTGATCAAATCACTTTTGGTATGATGCTTACACGTTTTGGTTTTGAAAATTATACACTCAAAAAATATAAGTATGATTAATTATTAAAATAAAATTTTAAAATAAATTTGCACATGACATAATTGTGCCTACGTGCATGCATGTGGGGTTTGTTTGTCTCCATAAGAACATCTTAAAAATATATTTAATCATTATTTTTAGAAGAAGGGAAGAACAATAAGGGCAGGCTTCCTGAGCTTCTAAATGTTATCGTTCATGTTGTTGAACTTAGGTATGCGTAAATTCTTTCTATCTAGTTTAGCAAGCCGTTTGTTTCTTCTCTAAGTTTAATATCTTTCATTGTCTTATATCATGGATTAGTATGGAAGTCGATTATTCTGAATAAGTTGGAAACTGTCTCCATTGAGGATAAGATTAAGATATTCTGGTAGAACATTGTGCACACACGAGGTTTAATGACTGATGTCTTTGTAACTAGGTCATACAGAAGGTAATTGCTTCTTGTCATCAAGTAATGCTAATGAAAATTTTGAAAGTCATTAATGTAATCGTTAGTCGAATTTTATTGCAGCTCTTTGAACATGGGAAAGAAAGTCAAACAAAAGAATTAGCGAATCAACTCGATGGTCATGTTTTACCTCTCAGCCTCCAAATGTACAGTTACAGAGTCATTCAAAAGGTTTGCAGTAAGGCCTTTCTTGTTCTCCAAGTGTGTTTTTGGCTTCTTTTTCCTCGAAGCATTTCAGGTTTCACTACTTCAAGTTTCTGAATGTAGGCGTTGGAAGTGATTGATCTAATTTGATAACTCCCTATTTAACTAGTACAATCTTGAATTGTTATTTTGTGTTATGCTTCTATGATTTTGAAAGGGAAAATAGATAAAATTATACATAAACAGTGAGAATTGCAGTCATCCTAAACATAAGTACTCCCTCCCTCATAAATATCACTATACATTATTTTTGTTATTTTTTTTAAAATACGCCCAACATTAAAACTTCGTTAGTGTATAAACAATGATAGTATCATGTGAGATATTATTAGATTCATTATAATATGTATTTCTTAAAAATATGTATGCGTCATAATTATACGTAAGTAAAATTATTAGCAATCAAACATATTTTTAGAATCATAGTCAAAAAATGTGCGGTTGCAGTCGGAGCATGAAAATAATGTGCATTGTCCCTAGCATAAATGCATGAACGTGCTTTATGATAAGTGTATGTTATGTGCACATAATCCCAAGTCCATTAAATTTCTGAAATCAATTTTAAGAAATTTTATTTAATGGGATGAAGTAAATTATAAAATAATATGCATTAAAAATAAATAAGATGTAATACATAATATTATAATTTTATAATAGTAGCACCGCGAATGTGATATTCCGTATCAATTTGTGTTTCGGTTGTATATTCATAATGAATGGTATTACCTCTAGGATTCACCTATGAGTGATAATGTAAAACTTCAATATTATTCAGACGAAACTGCTATAAAGAGTTTCCGCACGCAATTGGCACGACTAAACTTTGGACTTGCCCAATTTAACTTCCCGTCTTAATCATTTCTTCCTCCTTAAATCCCCCTAGAATGATATAATCATTTCCTAATCATCTTAATATTTTTTAGTTACTTGTTTCTTAGTGTTATGAATGTGCAAGGGACGTGCAAATCAGCATAATCAACCTAATTACTATATCTCTATCCATGGACTTTTTAATTCACTACATCATTATTGAGAGTGAGGTTCATTATCAATCCTAGATAGATGTTGTTTTCATTGATAAAATAATGTTACACAAATGAATAATAAAAGCAAAACCTATGAGAAGTAATGGTTTAAGTGATTACCTTCTTATCGTTTCCGTCCTTAACCACCTTATGTCACGGAGATCCATCTTTGTTATCTTTACTTCCATCTATTATATAAATTACCATTTGTCAAGAAAAACACATATACGCAGTCAATATCGATGGAGTCATGAATTTGGGTAAAAATTAATCATTTAAAAATTATTTGATAAAATCAATGAATAAAATTAAGAAGTGAAGTGACTTACCTGAGATACTTTCCCCAGCCTCAAAATATATATCAAGAGTAACTGATCCAAAGTCTAGGTTGTCCTCATCCTAATAAATTTCATTGGTTGAAAAAAAAACAACTTAGCGCATTTGAATCAATTTCCATCTGAAAATAAAGTTAACAGTTATGTAAATGTGCAATAAGCTATACATTTAAACAATGTATATTATAAAATTATTTCAGATGTGGTACTTACATCAAAAGAAGTACTATCACTTCCGGCTACAATATTAATATTGTTAGTTGTGGATTGCAACTCCCGGTGAATCGTGAAGAAATACTTGTTCTTTCAAAGCCCGTGCGTTGAGCTTCCCTAAATATGTCAAGAAATGGCATGCACTGTCCACCAGATTTGCACATAAAAGTTCATTAATAAATATAATCATATATAGTAAATAAAGACTGTAAATGAATGATAGAACTTAGTAAATAAAGTTTTTACCATCCCTTCCATCTTCTGCAAAAAAAAATCTTCTTTCATGTTTCAGAAGTATTACTTCTCTCTGCTCCATCACGCACACCTCTTTCCGAAGAAGACCAGACTTTAACTCTCAGAAAGTAAATTCGCTCGTAGTGATGGAGTAGAGAGAAATAATACTTCTGCAAAATGAAATAGGAATTTATTACGGAAGATGGAAAGCTAAAGGAAATAGTTTTAAAGACAAAGGGTGAACTTAGTGTAAAGGAAAAAAGTTTGAGCGGTTTGCAGCACACACTCACATCCAAAAAGAAAAGGTTAAAGAAAATCTTAATTCGAAGGAGAAATTTCTTGAGGAAAGGGAAGATGATCTTCATAACCACCAGATTGAGCTTCAAATTAATAATTCCCTAAGCAAAATCATGAAGAATTTGCAGAAGTAAGAAAAAGAAATAGAGAATTTGCATTAGAGTATGTGTGCATATATTGGGCGTCTAGTATCGTGCATGTACATGCATAACGCAAACATTTTCTTAATCTTCAAAATTTTAGTGTACATAAAAAAGTAGGAAATTTATTTGTGGAACCGACTAAAATGAAAAGTAGGAAATTTATTGTGGAACGGAGGGAGTAGTATTTTTCTTTTTAAGATCACAAACTATAACGCATTTATATTATATTTTAATATATGTAAATCTAATTTTTTTGATAAAATGCAAATGATATAATATCAAATTTATTTACCAGACTAAAAAATAATACCTCCGTCCCAAAAAGTAAAGGAGGTGCACTTGCCGATGCATTGCATAGTAATTTTTGGAGGAAATGTGTTAGTGATTTGAGTTTAAGTGTTGGTCATGAGATCATAAACTTCCTCGGTCATAAAATTAAGCATATATGAATGTAATTTAAAGATTAGAGTATTTAAACCACTCGATTAGTCAAAATATGTCCACCAATATAAATTTTGCTTCATCTTAAAATTTAGTACATATTTGAGTAGATACTTGATAGTCTAATTTTTTAAGTATATAAACATGTATCTAATGTGTAGGAAGGGTCCAAATCACAATTGGGATAACTTGATTAAATCAGTTTTATTTACTGTGCTCATATGATTTCATAAAATTAAATTTTCATTTCATTTCTCCACAATAGTTACTGTAGCTATATTATGAAATTTCCACTCAATCTATAGTTCCTTTACTAAAAAACCTATATTGCATTTTTTGTATGTGAATTACTAATCATTAATTTTTTATATTAAAAAAATATAATTAAAGGGGTGATAGTTTAAAGTTAAAACCTTCAAAGTTATAAGATTATACTCAGCTCAAAGTTTATTAGTTTTAAATATTCATGAAAGTATAATATCAATACATCTTCTGCACTTATAATTTTCGTAATACGCAAATGGAGATGGTGGGTTCTGCAGGATATGATACATGCGCCTTAGCAAGACCACCGTCTCCTGATTGTCATCCTCCTCTTTCTCCCGTGCAATGTCAATGCACTCCGTAGTGTCTATTTTATATATATTGTTGTGTATAGTTTTGTTAGATTTATTATAATATAAAACATTTATACATTAACTTCTTTAATTTTTTGTTACGCATAAGTTAAAATCTTGTAAATGTATGATAAAACATGGTAAAGCAAGTATTTGAGAGATAGTTTTCTAGACTATTACCCAAGTTTTCTAGTTTTCATTTCTAGACTTCAATTTCTCCTGATTTTGATATTACATCTTTAGTCTCTTTATTATTTTCTTTTACTTATGAATTTCTGCAAATGATATCCTTTTGACCTAACCAAACCTAAACTTGCACCTCTGCTGCATGTGCACGGTTAAGCATATATGTTTGGTGCAACGACATATATGTGTATGGTGCTCTTATGTATAAAATGTATTTGGTTTGTGTACTTTACTAAATCCAGATCATTTTCTCTATGCCCTTGTTGCAATAGTGAATTACTAAACCTCTTTTGGTGCATTAGTGCAATTGTAGAGTTTTACAGAATAGGTTAACATAGATTTTCTTGGAATAAATGGAACTAATTAGAAGGAAGTAGTTTCCAAGAGAAAGGATGAGCTTAGTTTAAATCACAGAACCAATATTTGGTGTTCTCTCCTAGGCTACTATAGTGAAGGAAAATGAGAAATTTGATTTGAGAAGGAACTAAATCATAATGCGTCATGCATCTGCAAGATATTTGGTTTAAAATGTCATTCAGATCAGTTTTACATGGAAAGTCGAATGCATGAAGTGCTGAAGCCTAGTTACATGCAAATGACTTAACAAGATGCATTCTCATTATATGTTTTATCTAAGTAGATATAGAAACATGAGGTGGAATCTTGAGGCGTGTATGTCTCTTTGGGGTGGTTTTTCTAACTAACGACGAGCCTCTAGCTATGTTGCACCCATAATGTTTTGATTGAAAAGATGAAGATCGCAGAGCTTCGTGACAATATATATATATATATATATATATCTTATCAGAAAAATTATCTGCACATCCACAAAAAAGGCATATAAAATCATTAAAGAGAAAGAGCAGCTGAGAATATCCAGGAATTCACATTTGCCGCACACCTATTTCTGAAGGAGACTTCAGCTCTTAGATAGTAAAATCACTCATAGTGATGCAGAAGAGAGAAGTAATATACTTGCGCAAAATGAAGAGGATATTGTTGCGGAAGATGGAAAAAGCTAAAGGAAATAGTTTTGAAGACAAAGGATGATATTAATTTAAAGGAAGAAAGTTTGAGTGGTTTGCGGCACGCACTAACACCCAAAAACAAAAAATTGAAGAAAAGCTTAATTCAAAGGAGAAATTTCTGGGGATGGGAAGATGAGCTTTATGACAACAAGGAAGAGCTTCAAATTAATAATTAGTCGCCTAAGTAAAACCTTGAAGAATCTGCAGAAGTAATAATATGCGTGCATGTTTTGGGTGTCTTGTATGCATGCATGTACGTGCATAGAACATACCAATAAGGTATATTTGCATAAAAATCACATTCCATGGATCCCATTTATTCAACAAAGGTGAATCATAAAGTAATTATCTTCTTAAACTTCAAAAACCTAGTGTACCTAGAATTATTTGCATGAATGTAAACATATATGGAAATAATTAGGTCTGTGAATGTCAGAGAAATTTATATTTGTTTTATTATAATTCTCATTCTCTCGATCCAAACATGTTTCATAATTACCGTCAAAATTGATTTAAAAAATCTTTAATGCTTTATGTAAAATTGTACTGTCTGGGAGTGTTGATCACTTAGAAACAAAAGGTCGAACCTTGTGGCACAAACACTACAGGTCTCTTAGGGGTGGATTTTTTAGCTGATGACTAGCATCCAGCTACGTTGCGCCTACGATGTTTGGGTCTAAAATATGAAGATCGTAGAGCTTCTGTGACAAAAAAATATGTCTTATCAGAAAATTATCCACACATCTACACACAGACATATTTAAATAATTAAAGAGAAAGTACAGCTGAGCGATATCCATGAATCCACATTTTCCACACACCTAATTCTGAAGGAGACCAGACTTCATCTCTCATATAATAAATGTGCACGTAGTGATGGATGAGAGAGGAGTAATACTTCCACAACATGAAAGAAGAATTTGTTGGGGGAAGATGGAAAGCTAAATTAAAGGAAATAGTATAGAAGACAAAGGATGAGCTTAGTTTAAAGGAATAAAGTTTAAGCGGTTTGTGGCACAAGCTTACATTTAAAAACATGAGGAAGAAGAAAAGCTTAATTCGAAGGAGAGATTTCTTGGGATGGGAAGAAGAGCTTTATGACCAAAAAGAAGAGTTTAAAATTAATAATTCGTCCCCTTAGCAAAATCTTGAAGAATCTACATAATTAAGAATATGCTTGCATGTATTGGGTGTCTAGTATGCATGCATGTACGTGCATAGACAATCACATTACATTGATATGCATGCATGTGTTTGCATAAAAAATCACATTCCATGGATCCTTTTTGTTCAGCAAAGGTGATTAATAAATAAATCATTTTCTTTATCTTCAATAACCCAATTTACATAGAATTATTTGCATGAATGTAAACATATATACAGAAATAATTAGGTGTGTGAATGCCAGTGAAATATTTCTTTGATTTATTATACTTCTCATTCTTTCGATCCAAACATGTTTCATAATTACTGTCAAACTTGATGAATACAATAGAATGCTTTGTGTAAAATTGTATTGTCACGGACTGTTGATCACTTAGAAACGGGAGGATGAATCTTGAGGCATAGATACTGCAGGTCTCTTATGGGTGGCTTTTCCAGCTGATGACGAGCATCCAGCTACGTTGTGCCTATGTAGTTTGGATTTAAAAAGATGAAGTTCGTAGAGCTTCTGTGACAAAAAATCATATCAGAAAATTATCCGGACATCCACACAAAGACATATAAAATCATTAAATAGAAATACAGCTGAGTGATATGCATGAATCCACATTTTTCACAGACCTATTTCAGAAGGAGACTAGACTTCAACTCTCATATAGTAAATTTGCTCTTAGTGATGGAACAGAGAGAAGTAATACTTCCACAACATGAAAGAATAATTTGTTGCAGAAGATGGAAAGCTTTAAAATAGTTTTGAAAACAAACGATGAGCTTCGTTTTAAAGAAGAAAGTTTGAGCAATTTGCGGTACACACTCACATCCAAAAAGAAAAGTTGAAGAAAAAGGTTAATTCGAAGGAGAAATTTATTGAGAAATGGGAAGATGAGATTTATGACCGCCTGAAAGAGGTTTAAATTAATAAGTCCTTAAGCAAAATCATAAACAAAATATGTTGAAGGAAAAAAAAGTAGATAATTTGCATTATAGTATGTGTGCATGTACATGGCATCTAATATCATGGATGTACGTGCATAAAGCAAATATTTTCTTAAAGTTTAAAGCAGACATTTTGTTAATCTTCAAAATCCAGTGTACATAGAATTATTTTCATGAATGTGTATATATAATTAGATACGTGAATGTCTGAGAAATTAATATTTAATTTATTATACTTCTCATTCTCTCAATCCAAACACGTTTCATGATAACTGTCAAACTTGATGAAAACCATATATTGATTTATTTTTTTGTAAAATTGTACTGTCATGGGGTGTTGATCATTTGTGTCTAAGCTAGTTCTCTCATCATTTGAGTACTTGTAGGGTAATAAATTAAAAATAAGTATAATGTAAAAAAAATTACTGTTAAATTTGATTAATGTCTATTATTTATTATTGTTCACCATTGATAATATTTTCTATTTTTCTTTATAATTTAATAATTGTAAGGGCTTATCCTTGCAAAGTTTACCCATAACTTCTAAAACTTGGTGTTACTCAGAAACCTTAAAGAAGGGATGGTGTAAGTTTCTCTAAATTTTGTGTCTATAATGTCGAAATGCACTAATGATAGTGAGATTTTAATTTAAAATACAAATTGTACTTTCATCGTTCCTTTATTTTAGTCTATTTTTGTGTGAATACCACACTTTTATATGTGATAAAATTGAATAATTTTCATCCACTTATTGATATGAATCTCTTTGCGAAAACTCTGGATTGCAGAAAATTTGGATCTTTAATTCAAGTGGGAATCTCGCCCAAACCACTTGAATTGCACGAATTGCAGCGTCTAACCCGCAGGGTACACTCAACTCGACTTCTAAGCGTCTAGCCCGCAGGGTACACTTAAAA
>JAULKK010307515.1:0-12147 GCA_032355705.1 Rubia peregrina
TCATTTTTAAATAATTGTATTTAGACCCTCCGTCTCACCATAAGAATGAGTGAGACCGTCTCACTCAAGTCTTTGTATTATTGAAATATTGTGTGAAGGCAACCATTTTAAAAGGCTTTTGTTCAAGGGAGCATAACGACTTTGTTCAATCTGCATTGCTTTTTTTCCAACAAAGGGGTTGCAAATTCTTCCTAATCGACGAATAATCAAGGTAAGAAATTGAGTAAGGTGCATCCATGTCTCCGGTTTCTTTGTTTAGTGCACATATATCTTCTAGTTTTTTGAAAGTGCACATATACGCTCATATGTTTTTCGAAAGTGCATATATATACCCCATACTTTCAAAAATTGAGGGGTACATATACAATAAAAAAATTGGGGGACATGAATGCACTTTACTCTAAGAAATTTTACTATTACAAATTATTTTAAAAATTGATGCTATAATTAAATTTTTGTTTCTGATTAGAAATAAATCCACAAATAAACTCATAATTTATACCTAATCAAGACATTTTTTGTATTTTATGATATTACTACTAGGAACAAAAACCATAATTTTACCCTAAATAACTTTTGAAAACGTCCATCATAGTAGGGGTGTTCATCGATCAGTGCAGGTCAGTTGTCCTGACCCAAATTGACCCAAAATTTATGGGCAAATGGGTAGGGTCGGGTCGTACTGGGTCATTGATCGACCCAAATTGACTAAAATTATTAAAAATAGTAATTTTTAATAATTTATTTGAATAAAATATATTATTTTTAAATTTAATAATATTTAATAAATAAATAAAATAATAATTTATTTTTATAATTTAAAATAAGAATATTATATTTAATTATATATTATTAAAAATATATAATTATTTTCATTTTACTTAGTTAGAATAATTTTAATATTTTATTTAAAAAATATAATTTTACTAAAACTTATTTATACAATTATGAATATATATTTCATATATTAATAAATATATTATTTTATAATTAATAGTAGCTTTGTAAAATTATTTTAATTTTTATAAAAAAATTCAAGAATGTTAAACTTTTTTATGAATTAAATTAATGGTGGTTATGTTGTATTAAACTAATTCTTTTTTATTATTCTTTCCAAGAAAATGGGATAAAATTACAAATGGGTCAAAACGGGTCGATTTGGGTCAAAATCCAACCCGATCCATTTTGACTCGACTCATTTTGACCCAACTCACTCAAACCAAATGGGACATTGACCCGACCCGACCCATACGGGCCGGATCAAACAGGTAGGGTCGGGTCGGACAACTTGAACACCCCTACATCATAGAAAGTTTACATAATATTTTTAAAAGATATTGATCCTTAAAATGTTCCTAAATGTGTGTTTATATATGTCATTAGATACTACATTCGTTTTGTTAGATGTGTCATCGTATGTTTAGATACTTGGATTCAAGTGAATAAAATGAATGGATGAAAGTGAATTTAGAAAAGAAAAAAAGTAAAATGACTGGATGAAATTGAAACAATCTTGACATAAAAGGGAACTGTGTCATATCCAAAAAAACAACAGAAAAAGAAGAGTGTGTCACATCCAATGAAAAGAGTAGTATAAAAAATATCTCAACTAGAAAAGTGTGCCACTAATAGTGGAATGTATGAAGTATATGCTATTATAGGTTAAATTATTTAAATTTATGTGAACGAAATGAGTTGATAAAATTAAATGTAAAACGTAAAAAGTAAGTTGAGTATACCAGTATAAAATTAAAGAAATGTTGCTTAAATATAGAAAGTATATTAACCTATACTCTTTCCGGTCCACTAACATTAACTCATTTTCTATATTAGCCTGATTGTTTAACATTGGATCTCTTACAATGTTTACTAATTTGGAGGGGTACAAAAAATAAAAAGCTCATAGTACCCTCAACTTTATATTACTCCATCTGTCTCATAATTATTAGCCTATTTATTTTTTTAAGTTGGTAAACTTTGACCTTCATATTGAATTTTCATTTACTATTTTAGAGAATTTTTTAATAAATCTGTTGAACTAGCTCTAACTAACCCCAATATTAATAGAGAAACGATCAAATATTTTTTTGGGTAAGAAGAAAACGTGTACAGTATGTCTGCTATGCAAATCATGAATTTACCGCGAGATGAAAAGCTGGGGCGTCATCGCCTTTTGCTCCAACGATGAAAAGTTAGGGATTGGTGAAGGAATGGGTCCACATAAATAAACGCGTAATTATCATTAATAATTAGATTAGTTAACTGATTAGTTGAAGTAGTAAAATTTATGTCATACTTGACTGTTTCCTTTTTAAGATTTTGTTCTCCTGCTAGCTCAATAATTATTAGTGGAGCTGCTACCTAATCTTTCTGGTGTTTAATAGCTGTGATTTTTGGCTGTTAGTCATTTTAATACTTCAATTTATCCAACAAATATGACAATTAATTTTATTGTGGTTGACTAGCGTGAAAGCCTGCCATGGAATTACTTTAAAGAAATACATCCAATTTTCTCTTTTGATTTTGTCCTTTCTACCATGGCCTCATATTTATTATATTATATTATTTAAATTAAAGGCATGGTATTCTGTCGAAAGATTCAAAATCTATGTGCTTCGCAGCATCAAGAAACATTGGTCCATCTGTTCTATTACTAAATTCGCGCTTTGCCTTACACCTATTAACTTTAAAAATATTTGATCTTAAATATTTATTATTAAGAGTGATGATAGGGAGAGTAAAAATTCATAGCAAATGATATGGATGCTAGTAAAAGAATAAATCACTAATTATCATTCTCTAAAATGTGCAGCTAATTAGGGATACATTTATCTTTTTATTATTGACACACATCAGTCAATGTATGGTTTAATTATAAATTTTCACTCTCTTTATCATCACTCTATTATTAAAGTTAACTTAAATTTTTAAAAATCTAATATTTTAAAATATATGTTATAATGAATCTAAAAAATTATTATACAATAATGTTTATACTTATACAACAAATCAATTTTATGATTAAAAAATTAAATGAATAGTTAAATTGTAAATTGAAATAGGGCGGAGGGAGTTGTAAAAATTGATTGGGGCTTAGCATTTTTTTATTAATTTTGAAAGTAAATTCAAAATTATTCATTTTTGAAGAGAATTATTAACATTTTATTTAATAAAATAATGAACGCAACGACAAAACCTTTCCCTAGAGTGTCATATGCATGGTAATATATAGTATTATCTTTTTATGCTTGTCCGATCTTGATGATATATTAGACCAAAATTTCGTTGGGCCACTAGGGCCAACCCTCTAGGGAAAGACTCAAGGTCTAAAGTAGTTTAATAGGGTCCATCATCTAATGAGTCAGTCTTAGACCCCATTACGAGATAAGAAAAAGGATTAGCTTACAAACAATAACAACTAGGGTTTAGGTAGTATAAATACAAAGCTATGTCATTTATTTTATTCATTTTACTTGGAGGGCAAGATTGACTTTGGCATCAGAGAGTTATCCCTCTGGAACACTATGGGACTTGTTTTTCCTTGTAGATATAGGCCAAGGGATTGAGAGTGCACTTGGATAGAGTCCCAGACGCATCAATTGGCACGTCCAATGGGACCGATTAAATCATATCTAGATTCATTGGTGTATGTCCACTTCCACAACCACCAATCGAAGGAGCGAGAGGTTGAGGATAAAGTGAACTAGCACAGGTAACGAAGTTCAGCCTCCATACAGGCGGAGGTGGAAGATGGTTGTTGTTCCTACAACGCAGAGTGTGGGGATAAATCTGGTTGAAGTATCGAAGGGTCCAAACTTGGTGATTCCTTTTGTTGAAGGGTCAAAAGTTTGGGGCATGAAGTTGTCAAAAGAACTAGAAGTCACTACAGAACCAAGGGTGGGAACCGGCACCGGGATGCCTTTACAATCTCCTTTGCACAAATTACGAGGTATGAATGGCCATTTCACCAAGTGTTCTGGTGATTCGTATATTGAGGCTCATGAACGGAGAGTTCAAGAGAATCAAAGTGTGGAGAATAGAGCAATGGCAGGATCACGTCCTACTTTTGAGCAGATAACATAGATGTTGATGGCAGCCGGATACCAAGTTGTTCCTTGGGATGGCAGTGAGTCGGGTTTTGGTGGAGGTCCACCCCGCATTCGTCCCAATGGGGGTCCTGATGCAGTTTTCAGGGGGTGGGGTGGGGTGGGTATGGCCTTATGGGTATGGAAATTGATACCCATCATGGATAGTGGGTCGGGAATGGATATTAGTTCACACCCTCCCCACCCCACTATACCCGCTATGTATACACTAATTTATTATATAGTATACTGTTACTTATCCATAATGCACATGTTTTACTTTTAATATTTACATGTAAATATTATTGAACTTTTAATATTAAAATTAGTATTTTAAAGTAAAATTATGTGTTTTTGGAGATATAAATGGGGTGAGTACAATGGATTTGAAGTGGGTATGAAGACCCAAGAGGGTTATGGGACGGGGTGGATTTTATATAATACCTAATGAGCAGGGGTGAATTTTAATATTGTGCCCGCCATAGGTGATGGAGTGGGTATGAGTATGAAATTTTAGGTGGGTAAGAGGTATGGAGGTACTATAATCTGTACTCGCCCCGCCTCATTGGCATCCCTAGTCGTTCCCTCGTCGGTGATGCCTGGATCGTCGAAGGTTGTGTATCCTTGATGCCTTTGGAGACGCAAGCACGGGCATTACCCCTTGCGAGCCAAATGATTGAAGTTTCATACCTGGGATGCACGAGGGAAGCTGCTCAGCCAAGGCCGTAGCCTTCATTCCTCAAACATATGCAAAGAGTTAGTTTATTCGATGCCCGTTTCGATGCCTATGATTCCCTTCCCTGGCATCGAACAGGGGAAGATACTATTGTCATCGTTGGGGATTCAAGGTTAACTGAATCCTGCAACGTCTGGTCAAGGAGGTTATGATTACTACGTTTAAGGACTCGTGCCCCTCATGTATCCAGGTAGTATAGGAATTGGATTTTATCTGGAGCACATGGTTTCGCGGCCCATGTATGCCTTCCCTTACAAGGAGTCTCCTCGAGGTTTGCAGTAGAGCATACATCTTTTGTATAGAGAAACTGGAGATGCATTGGGAAGAGAGTTGGACAGGTTGATAGGGCCAACGGGATAGACCGTCAGGTCCCCCTTTAGCTCGGTGATAACCATGGTTCGATGGCCAGTCGATATGAAGCCACTAGAGAGGATTCCAACTTATGGGGGAGATTTGGATATGTGGGAATTTATCCAAGCTTTTCTCTAAGTTTGATAAACTCTCGGGACTTCGATGAGAGGCTAACTTGTATGCTTGTGGGCAAGCAAGCTATCTTTGAGGGAAGGCTCGGGAGTGGTTCAACAAGTTGCCCATGGGTTCTCTGCATTCGTATAGAGACTTTAATGGGGAACTCTTAAGTCAATACTTCCAGAAGAAGAATTTTACGAAGACGCTGACGAAGCTGTATCAGACGAACTAGAGACAGGGGGAGTCTACTGCAGTGTTCTACCACAGGTATGTCGACGAGAGTTTGGGGGTTGTCGAACGAATGGAGAATGAGGTGATCAATGGGTATTTGATGGGGATGGAAAATTTGGAGTTGTATAAGAAGTTATTGGCGAAAACACCTAAAACGCTCTAGCAGTTTCAGGAGGTAGTAGAGCAGCATTTGAAAGTTGAGGAGACAACTAGGAAGAAGAGAGAATGAATGATGGATAAACATGAGAAATCCAACAATCTTCGGGGGAAGAGGCCAATGGAGATGGAAAGATCAAGTTTTGAAAAATACACACCCATGCGGAGAACCGAGAAGAGATTTGGAGTATTCATCGAGGTGTGTTTCGACCACCCCACCGATGAAGAGGGAAAGTGGAGCTATTACAGCAAGGAGGGCCACGAATAGATTATGGGATTACCATAGGTATTATGATAATCATACACATTATTGAAGTCATCTCAAGATAGAATTGAACGGTGTGAAATGGAGGGCCTTTTCAAGGAGCCCAAACTCTTTCAACCATTTCGTGATGATCTTTCAAAGTAGAGAAACGACCATGGAAATTAACGACCCAATAGGAGGAATTTTAATGTTGCAAATAGAGCTAATTGTGGTCCTAAGCTCAGAGATAGGAACGTCGAGAGGAACCACAACAAAATTAGCCTGTGGAGAATTAGAATAGGAATGCTAAAGTTAGTATTTGTGCATCTGAGTATAGTCTTTCTATTGCTAGTTGTTGCTTACCTTCGTTCCTTAAGCCATAATCTATTTATAGGTTTCTTCATCCTACACTATCGGGATGTTTCTTTAAGTGTAGGTCATGTTGACTGTGGCCATTGTAGAGGTTAATGACTCTTCTAAGTGCATTTATTATAGGTATGCTCTTTTGAACGTGGGTTGAGTGGTGGTCACTTGCATAGCTTTTGTGATAGTGGCCGAATAACACTACGGGTGAATAACGTACAATATGTAGACCGATGATGTCAGTCGATGTTTGCTCTTAGTCTATGAGAACACTTTATTCGTTGATCTTGTCAAACTTCTCTTTGTCCAAGTGAGCCTAATATCATAAATATTACTCTAACTTTGAGCATAATGAGTGTGTTTTCCCAAGTACCATATAATAGAAATTGTATTTTAAAAAGTGCCATATAATAGAAATATCATACTAATATTATAATAAGTTACTGATTTTAATTCATTAGAATATATAATCCATCATAACTTGTTAGCATACTAATATTATAATATGTTACTAAGTTTAATTCTTTACTGCATATAATCAATCATAACTTGTTAAAATATATAATTTCTAAAGATATATTTAATACCATAAATATCCATTGTACTGAAGAAAATTCAAAGAAACACATAATCTGAAATAACAGTTTGAATTTTTTTATACAATGATAGAGTACTTTATATATAATATACATATTATTTATTTATTGATATTTGACAAAGTCTTGTTTTAGAACTACTAACTGTCAAATGAGTAAATTTTATAATTAGTGAGGCTAATAAATATTTACTTTTATTTATTGCAATGAGATACATATAATTATGATAACCTTTAAAATGAATCTAAATAAATAAATAATTAATTTTTAAATAATTTGAATGAAATATTATAAAAATAAGAAATTTTATACTATTCAATATTTAACGGTTTCTAACAAAATATAATTATTTCACTTCATAAATTATTATTTTTTAAATGGCTAACCTTTAAAATTTTAACTAAAACTAAATCTCAATATTTTAATTAATAATATCGCGCAATACGCGATGGTACTCCACTAGTTTAGTACATCTAGTATGAACGATAATGTTTTTTGTCCAAACGAACTTTAGAAAGAGGACTTTTTACGTTATATTTATTAGGTATTACATGATATAATACAGTTGTAGATCTCCCTACTGTGGTAAAGGAATGCTCAGAAAGTTTATCATCTTTGGCAAAATTTGAGTTTAAAAATCATCACAAGCAAAAAATTTGCTTTCCAAGCAGATACAGTCCCTTTAGAAGGGAATCATTTCCTCATAAACCCAGTAGTAGAGCTATACTCACACAAAAAAGCTAGACATAGAAGAGGTGAAGTGAAAACAAATAGCTAAACAGCATTGGTTGGAGAAAGGTGACAGGAATACGGGATTCTTCCATGCTTTTGCCAATAGGCGGAAACAAAGAACTACCATTTATGGTTTACGGGACAAGCAAGGCCATATTGTACAAAGGAACAAGATATGGAGAATATTATCTCAGATCATTTTTATGACTTTTTTGAAAGTACAAACCCATCTCTATCTGTTATTGACCAATTGATGACAAAGGTGACTCCATGGATTACACAGGAGATGAATAGAAAACTAATGAGACCATTCACCTAGGGAGAAGTCTACCTAGCTCTAAAGAATGTGGCCCCTAACAAATCACATGGTCCTGATGGTATGCCACTATCATGTTTTCAAAAATATTGGGATATTGTTGGTGGAAAAGTTTCTTTTGAGACAATACAGTATATAAATGAAGGAAGACCGATGCAATCTATATATGATACAAACATAGTGCTCATTCCCAAGGTAAGGAAACCGTCAGATGTCACACAGTTCAGACCTATTTGTCTATGCAATGTAGGTTATCGATTAGTCTCTAAGTGTATTTCTAATAGGCTTCAGGAGATTTTGGACACCATTATCTCAAGTCACTAGAGTGCTTTTGTTAAGAATCGATTAATCACAGACAGTGCTTTTATTGCACATGAGGTTCACCGCTATATCAAGAGAAAAAAAATTGGGACGTACATGATCTATGTCTATTAAATTGGATATGAGTAAGGCTTTTGACAGAATTGAATGGTCATTCCTTCCCAAGGTTCTGTTGAAAATGGGTTTTAATCCTACTTTCGTCACGCTAATTCAAAACTACATTTCACCAGTGCGATTCTCATTCTTACTAAATAGAAAGCAGTTTGGCAATGTTATACCAACCAGGGGACTTAGATAAGGAGATCCGCTATCCCCATATCCCTTCATTATTTTTGGAGAGGTACTCTCTCAAATTATACAAGAGTTGTGCAAATGAAATTTTTGCATGGATTGAAAATAGCTCGATCGGCACCGATCATAGCTCACCTCATTTTTGCTAATGATACATTGATAATAGGGGAGGCTACTGAGCAAGAGGCAACTAACTTGAAGGGAATCCTACACAGCTTTGGCCTTGCTCCTGGGCAGAAGATAAATATCAAAAAATCTTCTGTTATGTTTAGCCCAAATACCTCTAACAGTGAAAAAATAGGGTTCTGTCAAAATTACTGATTTCAAAAACCGTAAATCATGACAAATACCTTGGTATTCCAATCATATTTGGGAGATTAAAGGAAATATCATAGGAAATTCTCAAGGACGGGATAGAGAAAAAAGTTGAAAGCTGGGATCACGAGCAGCTATCCAAAGGAAGAAAGGAATTACTTATCAAAGTAGTCCTTTAATCTATCTCCACTTACACAATGTCTTGCTTCATGTTGCCAGACAGCCTGATAGATAATATTCACAAAATATATGCAAGATACTAGTGGAGAAGCACCTCTCAAAAGAAGAAGATACATTGGGCCCAGTGCCGCCAACTATGCTTACCTAAAGGATTAGGTGGACTAGGTTTCAAAGACCTAACGATTTTTAACACTACCATGTTAGGAAAACAGGCATGGAGAGTACTCAGCAATCCAGGATCGATGGTGGCGAAGGTCTTAAAAAGCTAAATATTACTCTTTATCATCTTTCCTAGAAGTCAATCTTGGTTATAACCCATTATACGCCTGGAGATCCATCATGGATGGAAGGAAATTATTGAAGCTAGGTGTACGGAAATGCATCGGATCTGGAAATAATACTAATTTTAAACATGATCCTTGGCTATCGTGGACTGGTAATCCAAAACCTCAATCTCTTTTGACATCTTTTCTAGACAATCTGACAGTGAACCATCTAAAAATGGGAGGCACTAATCAGTGGAATGAAAGTCTTATCAGAAAACTTTCAGCACAGAGGAAGCATCTCTTATACTATCCATGCATGTAGTAGTGATCATCATCATCCAGATAAATAGATATGGCAATGAACAATAGATTGTAACTGGCGATCAAATTAGCACATAACTTGGGAATTAATTATTCATTTTTTCCTAATGCAAGACATATGGCCAATAACAGCTCAGGACTTTCTCAACATTGGAAACAGATTTAGAATCTAAGAGTGCCCCCCAAAAGTGAAGCACCTGCTATGGAGATTGTGTAAGAATCAACTACCATCAGCAGATAATCTACGACAAAGGAATTCGAGATATGAAGCAACATGTTTGACATGCTCCAGTGAAGGTACTACTCTCGCCCATGTCTTCTTTCATTTCTGTGCAGCGCACCAAATATGGTTTGTAGAAGATATGCACGAAAAGATATACAAATTTCAGCAGCTAAATGCGAAATTATGGGCACAAGAACTCATATTAGAGCTGACTAGTCAAGACATGACACTCACGGCTATGATGTTATACCAGTTGTGGCACTATCGTAACAAGCTCCTACATGACGAGCAACATGTTCTTCAACCACAACATAGTGTTCTACATGCTAGGAAGCAATTGGACAATCTAGCAAAGGCGTGGATTCATCATCTGAGAAAATTTCCAATCATACTCTGGAATCCCTAGTCGTTAACACACTATATTTTGATGTTGCCACATCTAATGATAGCACCTACTTGGGATGGTACATAAGGAGTTTGAGTGGTGCTTGGATCTATGGACAAGCACATAGAATATCTATCCCCTACATCAGTAAAAATATGGAAGCTCTGGCACTACGAACGGGTTTAGAGAAATTAACAGACAAGGGATTGCGAATTCAACATATACGAGGAGATGCACAAGTAGTCATAAATGCTATTAACAATCGGAAGGACAACCTATCTGATTTTGGTCTGCTCATAATGACATTTCCAATCTTATTGATATTCATAATTGGCCAGACATAGCTTGGATTATAAGACAAGACAATGTAATATCTCATACACTATCTAACCATGCCAAACAATCTAGCGACCAAACCTTTAGATGGGATCACATCCCACATTTTGTAACAAAATTTTTTTATATAAAAAAAATTCAATGAATACACTTTTAACCTAAAATAAAGGTAAGAAAATACTTTTTAAGAAGGTTATATTAAACATCCATAATGATGCACTTCGGAACTCTAACACTCAGACCCTATTCTTTGGAGTTTATTTAAGAAATATGGCAAATAAATTTTGTTTTGTTTAAAAAATAATATTTGGAAATAAATTTCATATTTTTAGTTAATTTTAAGAAATTAAATTCAGTTTTCAAAATTAATTTTATTTAATTCAGCTCAGTATATTTATACTTATTTCAATTCAGTGTATTTATACTTCTTTTTTAGTTCAGTGTATTTATACGTATTTTAGTTGAGTTCAATTCAGTTCGGTATATTATATTTATTTCAGATCATATCAGATCAGATCATATCCAAAGAACTTCAATATATATATATACATACATATATATATATATATATATATATATTTATTTATATGTATCTCAATTCACTTTGGTAAAAAAATTACTAATTGATGATATTTAGTTTAATTTTATCATATTGATATCATTTTTCAGTAATCTTGTTTTTCATTATTTCAATTCAATTTAGTTTTGTCCAATTCAATGATAAATTCTAGTAAGCGTGACATTGTTATTGCAAAAGTATTTGGTTTCGAGTAAACAATTAGTTATCATTTAATCTTTATCTTCAAAATAGTGTTCAGCAATAAACAAACATTTATCGTCTCTAAATTTAATCAGAATTATATAATTTTTTAATCTTTAACATATAGTAAGATTATTAGGATGATAATTTATTCCATCCTCACGACCTTTAAAGAAGGGACGTTTAATACAAATATTATTTGGCCCAAAATTACTTTATAAGAATGTTATATGAAACATTTCCAACGAAAGTCATATTTGTTTTTCTGAAGTGAAATTTTCTTGTGGTGTATGATAGCCTAGCGAACAATTTGTGATTAAATGAGAATGAATGTATAAAAGAGAGGATAGCTGGTGAAGCATCAATTACTTGGAACAGTACATAGATTCATAAAATGCATAAGTTTTAGAGCTTGAAAATTCTACCATGAACATGGATTAAGACATTGGTAAAGTTCGAAATGGCCATAAAATGGTCAGAATTTTTTTTATGTGGGGAATTTATTTGTGGGGAGATTTGTGCCAAATAAAAAATGATAAGTGTCATTTCAAGTTACAAATGGAGGGAGAAAAAGAATGATGAATTTAATTTAATTTAATTTTTACTGACACTTGTTATTTTTTGATTTGACCTTCACCTCCCCCACATACAAATCTCACACATAAAAAAGTAAAGTGCTTAGATGACCCTCAGTTTTTTGGAAAGTGTAAAGATAACCCTCAGTTTTTTTAAAGTCCTAATATAGCCAAGGATATTTTCAAAAGTGCTAATATACCCATGACCGATGTAAACGACATCAAATGTGAATGAATGTATGATTAA
>JAULKK010307525.1:0-12147 GCA_032355705.1 Rubia peregrina
AACCCTAAACTAAAAGTAGAATGACCATTATACCCTAAACTTCTTCTTCAACCCTAAAACCTAAGATGATTCTCCAACTTCAAACACCCGTTGTTGATCCACCGTCACCGCCTATACCCGAAGCCCAGCCCCCCACACACTCTTTCGTCGAGTATCCGTCACCTGCCCAGAACCACTGCTACAAGCCACTGGCGTCGCCGCCTCAAACCCACCCCACACATTTCCGCTGTGTACCTCCGCACTACCAAGAGCTGCCTATCCACCACCACCTACCTCTCCCCAGCCACACCACCTGCGCTCCATCACCGCCTCTGTAAATTCCCCCCCTGCCACCGTCCCCACCATCCTTTTGCCTAGATCTGCCACCACCAATCCCCTCCGTTGGTGGCAATAACCCGCCCTAAAAAACCCTGCCGATTGCTCCAAAAACCCTTCTCCGATAGCTCAGCCCACAGGTCTCGCCACCAGCAGCAACGAACCACCAGGTTCTAGTCGTACCCACCACCTAACTAGCCCAGCTGCTTCCCCCTCCTCCTCACCCACCACCCGTTTAACCTGACGGTTCTCCACCTCTCCTCCACCAGTGCTCAACCTTAGTCACGTCGCCACCTCTCCCCGCCCTCGACCTTAGCCCCGTCCTCAACCCTAGTGAAAATATGTCACCGTGCCTGCACACCACCATCTCATTGCCCTGTCATTCTGTCGCACCACCATCCCAATGCCCCGCCATTAAGGATGGTAAAGAAGAATTGGGAACAAGATGATGGATAATCATCGAATGCCTTCAATAAGTTGACGAACAAATTCATCGAACGCATTCAAAATGACGAAGAAACTAATTCATCGAACGCCTTCAAAACGGTGAAGAAGAATTGTGAACATGGAAAAACAAAGACACGGTTATGAAATTTGGTATCTATGTTGCACCGAGTCAGGTACATATACGGGTACGAGAAATGACAAATCTCAATTTTTTTGGATACAGGTACAATAAGGATTCAGCTAAAATTAATCAAAGTTGATAAGTTTTTTTACTGTAAGCTTAATTTACTCCATATTTTTAAAATTAAATCCTTGAAAAAAAGTGTTTAAAATGGGAGTATGACACCCTCACGGTCTTCGGAACATCTCCAATGCTAAAGCACTAGGCCTAAAATTCTGGAGTTGGGTGGGGGATGTATCTTGGCTCTCCCCGTCATGTCCCCGTCCCTGGGACGTTGCCGGTATGGCTTCTTCCCCCAAAAAAGTTGTCCCCGTACAACATAGGTTGGAGTCTTCCGGTCGGATATCAGAGATTTGCTGGTTATCACGGGGAAGCGAAGAAAAGGGAAAACCTCTAATCTAAATTTCGTCGTTATTGAATAATAAGTAAGTCAAAATGACAAAAATATGCCCAATTGACGGCAGAAAGCAAATAATACTTATTATATTGTGATTGAGAAAAACCATGAACACTCATACTGAAGACTAGTTTTGGGTTAGATTTTCAGAATTCAAAGTTAAAATGGGTAGTTAAAAGTCATTTAACATTGTAAAAACTGAATGATGATTTGAATTAAAATTCATGGTTTGGCTAATTATAATGTATAGCATTATCATAAACACAAGATAATTTATGTTATTTTTGTATTATAATATTTGGAATATTATTATCACAGCCTTGAACAAGTGTGGTTTTAAAACTTTTAAATCCAATTTATACAAAAAAGAAAAACAATATAATGGAAGAAAATAAACCCAACGACTAGACCAAGCCATAGCATGTACTGCATTAAAAGTTTTCTTTGTGAAACTGAAATTTGGTAGAGCTTGTTTTGGAAAAATTTGACGCTAGCTGTCCCAGTTCTTTAGTGAGTGTCGGTGCTCCACAATAAAATACGCCTGCAAATGTGAGGACTTAATCGATTAATAAACGTAATAGTGCTTTGGAAATGACGCAGTAAGATTCTTTTAATTTCATTCGCTCGTTTTACTTTTTACCTTTTAATTCAATTTCATCCACTCGTTTCATTTACCTAAATCCAAACATCTAAACCTATAATGTCATATACTAGAGAGCGGACATTGTGTTAGGAAGCAAACTTACCAATAGTTTCATGTGCGTGATTGAGAGCAATGCGATTGTAGACTTTACGCCAATTAGGCCTGGCGAAATGCGTCTTCACCCGGGTTCCGGCAACGACATCGACTCCATTTTTGGCATGGTTGAGATCCTGAAGCATGGTAATGATAGCAGACCGAGCATCTCCTTCTTCATAAACACTGGTGCAATAATTATGCATCTCTATCACGCCCTCCTTATCCGTTTCAGCAATATCGTTCATTGTTTCCTTAAACCACTCGAATGAGCCTTGTTCCCTGGTAACCCAGTACAAGTATGCCCTTTTTGTCTTGAATTCCCCTCCATTTGCTGTCTCTGTCTTGTTTAGGGGGAAAGGGCTGTCAATTTCCAACACGACGTCCTTTTTTTCGTCGAAGGGTTTCATGTTGTTCAGAATGTCTCTCACGATGCTGATCATTGGAGTTGCTCCGATCCCCAACCCAACCAGCAATACCACTTCGTATTTCTTGTAGTCTTGTGCTGGCGCTCCGTACGGCCCATCAATTAAAAGCTTTGGTAACCTGTTAATCATAAAAAAAAAACTACTTCAAGCTTCTTAAATTCCAAATTCCACTTAGTACTTGGGATGAAGGGACGATTTCTTTTATAATTACTATTTCCATGCAAGTACTAAGGAAAATTTATACAAAAAGTTTAGGCCTGCATGCAAAATTAATCATGCAGAGTTTAGGGAATCCTAAGATTTAAGCAATTATAACATTTTAACAAATTGTACTCCCTCTGTTTAATTGGATGTGACACACTTTCTATTTTGTGCTGTTTTTGTGAATTTGACACACTTTCCATTTATGACAAGATTCATTATCCACTCATTCCATTTTTCCCTTCCTAAACTCAATTTCATCCACCTAAATCCAAACACATAAGATTATGATGTCACATCCAACGAAACGGAGGTAATAGTACAAGTCAAGTGTTAGTTTTCCTTCCGTTTGAAGTAAGGCACCTACAAAAAGGACACATTAGATCACTTGTATCAACAATACTCTATGAGTGTATTGGCAGAGCTTTGCTTATAAGCAAAATTGACTTATTTTGAAATTGAAGGGACTGTTTTTTCTCCAAAATAGCTTCTGCTTTCAAAATAAACTGTTTTACCGAATACCAAAAAGTGCTTAGGCTATAAGCAAAACAACTTGTAATCTCTGCCAAACACAAAATACATCACTTACCCATGATTGTTCTCTACTCCTCTTTCCAATCCATCTGACTCGAATCGGAGCGGTCCGGTTTCCCCTTTCGGTGGTGCCTGACAAACCTAACCGATTGAACACCATATAATCAGTAATTAAGTATAATACTGCATTCAGTTCAAGTTTATATGTGAGAGGGGAATTAAAGAATAACTAATGAAAGTAGATTGAAGTAATTAATTTAATTTACTTTCCTTATAACGTTGGTCTCATACCTTAGAGAAAACAGTTCTCAATCGTTTGGTCCAATCACCAGCAGCTTGAATATGAAGGCTCAAGTAGTCATCTCTAGGAGCGGAAGTTAGGGAGAAAGGGTGCCTGTAATTTTGGACCATGCATACATTGATAGTCAGATGGATGAATATTCGGCCAATATGCTTGATAAAAATTTAAAAAAATCCACTATGCAATTTTTTATTGTACTAGCCTGGAAAATAGTGACAAACGAACAATATATATAAACCAATTTTCTTTAATAAAAAAATAGATAAAAAACAAATATAACTGGTGGAAAAGTAATTAGAATTGGGGTAACATCATTTTTACTTTGAATTTTATATTGAAGTCCTTCCATTTAAAAACTGTGTTTCATAAATACTAGTAGACGTCAATCGAATAAAAGCATAAGTTGTACTCTTTTCGGTTCTCTAATGATAAAATATACTGTATAAGACTTTATTATGCTGCATTGATATCATATCAATGACACGCCTCATCAATGATGAGAGTTATAATATATAGGGTTACAAAGATCAAAAATCAAAAGGAAAAAGTAAAAGCTAACTAACTAATCTTATATGGAAAAAGATTCTAATCTAAGAATATTTACCAAAACATAATAGGAAAGTAATTTTATAAAGAAACTAACATTTATAACCTTTCCTACAATGAAATGGTTTCTATTTCCTTACCACCCTCCCTCAAGTTGGAAGATGATGATCGAGAATGCACAACTTGCGAAGAAGATTATGAAATTGCTAATCGTTACAAAAATAAAAATAGATCACCATAGAACGGGATTCAACTTCAGTAACGGTAGAAGTAGCAGCAATGAGGGATCTAGAGTTTGTAAGATCCAACATATAAGGGTAGCATAAACTCCAGGCCAATCATCTGCATCAAGATGATTGTCCAGGGGTTTGGTAATGGTTTCATCAATAAAACCAAGCTTCTTCTTGGCAAGCATGGCACTACAAATTACAGGGGACCATTCAAGATAATTTTCTTCACTTTTGAGTATGACGGGATGGATTGACAAATCGGGGCCGTCAGAGGTACCAATGTAGTAAGGAGAGTTCATAGATCGATCAAAAGGTACAGATCTCTTAGAGCCAGATTGTGATTGCAATTGTGTGAGTAAAGCTGCAATCACGTCAGTGGCATTGAGATTTTGTTGCTTGTTAGCCTCAGCTTCAACGGCGATCCGGGCTTGCTCAACAACATCGGGACCAAAATTAGAGGTGAGATCAGACATGGAAACAAATTACGCAAATCAACGATGATCGATAAATGGCAACAGTGTGGAAAGTCAGGTAGGCAGAGACGCGGCCGCGTGTGGAAGTCCAGCGACAGTGCGTGGAGTCGAGCGGTGGCGCGTGAACGTCACTCGCCTACAGATCAAAGTCGTATAGATCGCGGCAACCGTTGAGGTGGAAGCGGCCATGAAAAATAGCAACCGGCCGAAAAGTCGATGGCGGCGGCGGTGCGTGTAGTGTAAAATGCGGCTTGACTGCGGCGGCTCTGGCGGAAGACGGCGGTGGATTTATTTAGGATTTAGGTCTTAGAATTTTAAGCCCTGATACCATAATAAAAATATAAAATACTTTATTATGGTGCATTGATATCACCTCAATGACACTCGTCATCAATGATGAGAGTTACAATATATAGAGCTACAAAGAGTAATGACCAAATACCAATAGGAAAAGGTAAAAACTAACAAACTAATCTTTATGTGGAAAATGATTCTAACCTAAGAATATTTAAATAAACCTAAAAGGAAATTAATTCTATAAGGTAACTGTAATTTATAACATCTAACAATTGCCCACTTTCCTTTTTAGATTATTTTTTAATATTGGTTTCTTCCCTTTTTTGGCAAATTCTAGATTATTTTTATCCACTTAATTTACTTTTTACTCTTTCAATGCATTCTTCACCACTAATTCTATTTTTATTAAATCCAAGTATCAAAAGTAATTGAGTCATTGACTCAGTTGTCAGAATCCGACATTATTATTGATCCGAGGATCCGACACGTTAGTTTGAAAAATGAAAACATAGAACATCGTCCTAAAATAAACACCAAGAAGTATAAATTTATTTTTAATGACATATAAAAATGTAGTGATGTGTACATTTTGTGACATGAAATACGAATTACGTGAAGAATTAATGGTTTTCACCCAAATTGTCCATAAATATTCATTTTTTTGGAGGATAGCAAAGACAAGCATGCAAAACATTAAATTACAACACTATTTACATCATATTCTTAGCAAGTTGAAGCATTATTTTTTTGACTATTGGGGTTTAACTATCATGGTTTTTTGGTTAGAATAATTTGGACTCAATGTTCACAATCAATACTTGAATCAAGAAGGGGGAATTTCTAGGGATTTTGGGATAAATTTTGTATGAGAGCTCTTGGTCATTGGTGAACTTGGAATAGTATAAATAGGGGATGAACTTAGTAGTTCAAACATACCTCAAGCATGGCATTCCATTGCTACTCGGTTTCTTCTCCCTTTAACTCTCTTTTTGTAGTTGTAGAAGCCAAAGTCATCTTCTTTTTTATATTGCCACATAATTCCTTTATAGGTTGTAGGCAAAGCCTGTAATACTTTCTCCACATAAAGTGAAGCTTTTGGTATCATCCGGCCGTGGATGTAGGTTGATTTGACCAGACCACGTAAATCCTAATGTTCATTATATCCTTTATTTTCTTTACGTTGTCTTTGTTATCCATTTTTTCGGACTAATGATACCTCGTATGATTCGTATTCTTAACAAATTGGTATCGAAGCCATATCTCATTTTTAATCTATTAGTCACCATGACGGTAACAAGTATTTCTATTGAAAAGTTCGACCGGAGTGTGAACTTCGGTATGTGGCAACTCAATATGGAAGTCATCCTAATCCAGGATTGATGCGAGCTAGCCCTTGAAGGAGTGGTGGAAAGGCCAGTGGACATATCGCCGAAAGATTTTGGTGATCTAGATAAGAAAGCTAAATCGGCCATTATTTTAAATCTCTCTAACAAGGTTTTGTAGGAAGTTGTTGGTGAGAGAACTACCAAAGGTATGTGGGATCAGTAGAAATATATATACGTGAAGAAGATAATGGATAATTACCTCTATTTGAAGCAGAAGTTGTACATGTTTAAAATGGCAGAAGGTACATCTATACTCTCACATCTTGATAAATTTGATTCCATCATTTTGGATTTGGAGAATGTAGATGCTAAAGTTGATGAAGAAGATCAAGCCATTTTATTGTTATGTTCCCTTCCCCGTTCCTTTAAGTATTTTTGATATACTATGATACATGGGAAAGAGTCGGTCTCATACAATAATATAAAATCTGCATTAAAATCTAAAGAACAGATGGATTGGGACATTACGGGAGAATCGAGTGGAACTCATGCTGAGGTTTTTTTTTGTTAGGGTAGAGGTGAAAATAGAGATTCTAAAGGTGGTAGATCCAAAGGGAGGTTGAAGTCTAGATACAGAAATAAAATTTGCAACTATTGCAAAAAAAATACATTAAGGCTGATTGTTTTAAATTGAAAAATATAAAAATGAGCAGAATAGCAGCAATACTGGTGATGCTAGTGTAGAAGAAGATGAGAGTGATGGAATATTATTTTTGTCCATGGATAATAAATCAAGGTATTTTAGTGAGTGGCTCTTCGATTCGGGTTATTCTTACCACATGAGTTATGATAGGGGTGTTTTTCCACTTATGAAGAATGGGATGGTGGAATTATTTTAATGGGTAATAATGCTCCTTTTAAGGTTGTTCCTAGGGGAACAATTCAAATCAAAATGTATGATGGCATTATTAGATCACTCACTAATGTTAGGCATGTTCCTGACTTAAAGGAAAATCTCATCTTTCTTTGCACTCTTGTTACTCTCGAGTGAAGATATTCAGGTGATGGTGGAATTCTGAAAATTTGTAAAGATGCTCTTGTGCTAATGAAGGATTGCAGAGTTGCACTTTGAATGTTTTGCAGGGATCTACAGTTACGGGGGCAGTGGCTATCTCAACTTCCTTAGATGAAGACATCACCAAATTGTGGCATATGTAGTTGGGACATAGGCGAGAAAGGCTTAACACTGTTAAGCAAGAGAGGTATACTTTTTGGTCAAAGTATTGGTAAGTTGGATTTTTGTGAACACTGTATTTTTTGGAAAGAAGAAAAGAGTTAGCTTTCATTCACCTGCGGTTCATAAATCAAAAGGTATTTTGGATTACATTCATTCTGATCTTTGGAGACCCTCTCGTGTTCCTTCTAAGGGTGGTGCAAGATATATGCTTACTTTCATTGATGATTATTCAAGAATTTTAGGTTTAAAAGTGATGTTTTCCTAACATTTAAACAATGGAACACCTTGATTGAAAAACATACATGAAAACAAATTAAGTGTCTGAGGACAGATAATGGGTTGGAATTTTGTGGAAATGAATTCAATGAGTTCTTCAAGAATGAATGAATAACTCGACATCACACTGTTGGAATGATGCCTCAACAAAATGGTGTTCCAGAGCGAATGAATCATACTCTTTTGGAAAGAGCTCGGTGCATAATCTCAAATGTCAAGTTGACATTAGACTTTTGGGCTAAAGCCATCTTTACAGCTTGTCACATCGTCAACCACTCTCCATATGCACCTCTTGATTTCAAGACTTCGAAAAAGTTTGGTCAGGTACTCCTGCTGATTACTCTAATTTAAGAATATTTGGGTGTCCAACATATATGCATGTTAACGAGGGAAAGCTAGAGCCTAGGGATAAGAAATGTATTTTCCTCGGTTATGCTTCAGGGGTGAAAGCATATAGATTGTGGTACCCTGATCCAAAATCACCTAAATTTGTAATTAATAGAGATGTTACATTTGATGAATATTTTATGTTACATCTTGGAAAAAAGTATTGTAATCCTTATGATCAAGAGAAAGAGGTTAGTGAACAAAATCACGTGGAGTTAAGAGATTGTTGGTTCTTCGGGGAGAAACCCAACCCAAGTAGATGTTGAAAAACTTGATCATGAACTTGTTGAAGATCAACCAGGAGATGAGGATTATTCCATTGCCGGAGATAGACCGAGACGAGATATTCGACCACCTTTGAGGTATGCAAATTTGGTTGCATATGCTATATAAGTGGCACAAGAAATAGGTGGAGACGAGGAACCTTCTACATATTCAGAGGTAGTTTCAAGTTCTAATTCAGAAAAATGGTTGGTGGCTATGAATGAAGAGATGGAATCTCTAGACAAGAATGGAACATGGGATCTTGTGATGCCACCAAAGGGAAAGAAAATCATTGTTTGCAAATGGGTTTTCAAAAGAAAGGAAGATACTTCGGGTGTTGATGTAAGGTACAAAGTATGATTGGTTGTAAAGGGCTCCAGTCAGGTACAAGGTTTTGATTTCAATGATGTTTTCTCACCTGTTGTGAAATGTAGCTCTATTCATGTATTGCTTGCTTTGGTTGCCATGTTTCATTTAGGGTTAGAACAGCTATATGTCAAGATGGCTTTCTTGCATGGCGTATTAGATGAACATATTTATATGAGTCAACCTGAAGGTTTTTAAGTTCAAGGTAAGGAAGATCGGGTTTGCTTGTTGAAGAAATCCTTGGTTGGATTAAAGTAGTCTCCAAAAAAATGGTATAAGAGGTTTGATTCATTTATGTTGGGTATAATAGTTTTGTTTACTTCTGGAAGTTACAAGATACCTCATTCATTTATTTGCTATTATATGTTGATGACATGCTCATTTTGGCTAAGAATCTTGCAGAAATTAATAAGTTGAAGGCCTTGTTGAATAGTGAATTTGAGATGAAAATTTTGGGAGCAGCTAAGAAGATTCTTGGTATGGAGATAAGAAGAGATCGAGGAGTTGGAAAGTTGTACCTGACCCATGAGAATTACCTTAAGAAATTTTGGAGCGATTTGGCATGCATGATGCCAAACCAGTTAGCACTCCTCTTGGTAACCATTTCAGCCTATCTGCTTCCCAATCACCAAAAACAGAGGAAGAAAGAGATTATATGGCTAGAATTCCTTATTCAAATGCAACTGGGAGTATAATGTATGCAAAGGTTTGTTGTACCCATCCTGATATCTCATAAGTTGTTAGTGTTGTTAGCAGGTATATGGCCAATCCAGGCAAGGAACATTGGTAGGCTGTGACGTGGATTCTTAGATACTTAAAGGGTACTTCGAACATGTGTTTGGACTTTGGTAGAACCAACGACACTCTGGTTGGTTTTGTAGATTCAGAATTTGCCGGCAATCTTGATAAGCGCATGTCTCTTACAAGTTATGTACTTTGCATTGGAGGTTGTGCAATCAGCTGGAAAACTCTCTACAACATGTAGTTGCTTTATCTACTACTGAGGTAGAATATATGGCCATCACAGAGGCTATCAAAGAAGGTTTATGGTTGGGAGGTCTTTCTGGTGAATCAACTCTACAACAAAGGGTACCATTCACTGTGATGGTCAAAGTGCAATTTACTTGACTAAAGATCAGATGTAACATGAGTGGACAAAACATATTGATATTAAGTACCACTTCATTCGTGCTATCATTAAACAGAAGAAGGTCCTTGTTCAGAAAATCAATACAAAGGATAATCCTATTGATATGTTCACAAAAGTTCTTCCATGTTTCAAGTTCAAGCAATGCTTGGACTTGATTGGTGTTCATTGTTGGTGATTCGGCTCATTAAGGCCATGCCGGAGGAGGTTGAGTAAACTTTTTCTTTTGGGGGTTCAGACCAAAGTAGAGATTTGTGGAGAATTAATGGTCTTCACCGAAATTGTCCATGAACATTCACTTATTTGGAATATAGCAAAGACAAGAATGCAAAACATTAAATTTCAACACTATTTTCATCATATTCTTAGCAAGTTGAAGCATTATTTCTGTGACTATTAAGGTTCAACTATCATGGTTTTTCGGCTAGAATCATTGTGACTCAATGTTCACAATCAATGCTTGAAGATAGATGGAGGATTTCTTGGAATTTTGGTATAAGTTTTGTTTGAGAACTCTTGGCCATTGGTGAACTTGGAGTAGTATAATAGGGGATGAACTTAATAGTTCAAACACACCTCAAGCATAGCATTCCATTGCTACTTACCCTTTAACTCTCCTTTTATAGTTGTAGAAGCCAAAGTCATCTTCTTTATTTTTCCACATAATTTCTTCATAGGTGGTAGACAAAGCTTTGTAATACTTTCTCCACATTTAGTGAAGCTTTCGGTCTCCTCCGGCCATGGATGTAGGTCAATTTGATCGAACCACGCAAATTTTTTTGTTCATTATTTCCTTTATTTTCTTTACCTTGTATTTGTTATCCATCTTTTCGGGCTACTAGATAACTCGTGGGATTCGTATTCTTAACAAATTAGTTGCATGTACAGTTAAAGTAAAAAATTTAGACGTGCATAAGACATTTATTAATTATGAGAAGAAAGTCCAACAGTATATAAAATTTCACCACTTACCACTCATACGGGGATACAGCTGCACAATTGAGGAACATGTACTGCCCGCTTCTGTATTCGAATCCATCAGGTTTTGACATTTGAAGCGTCAAGACTTTTTCAGTATAAACCACCACCTGCAAAACTCGTAAATTTCATAAATTATACAAAATAAAATAAAATAAAGTACGTACTATATCTAGTCAGGAGTACACGGTTGATAAAATACATCATTTAATTTTTCCAACAATTGAAATTTATCAATTACCTTCTGTATTTTGACTTGCTTAAAGTTTGATCTGAATTCCCTGATCAATATCTCACAAGCATACAAAATCATTGGAACTGCCGCGTACATCCATGTCTGCAAGCAAGAACAGACAAGCTAATCACTAATCTAATGTACATATAAGTACATCGATCAGAGAGTTTCTGTATCTGAACGTTTTTTGAGTGAAATAATTGATTTTGTCAAGACTAACCGTTTTCTTGTACCATTTATGGGTCAAATAGAGCTCGGTGCCATGAACAAGATGGAGGGCATATACAATAACAAAGAGGCGGTGAGAGTACCAGAAGGCATTGAAACCAGTGAGTTTCTTGATGAGTTTCGGTAGTTTGAGCTTGTCGCGCCTAAACCAAGGCGCGGCTAGCGTGAAAGCTACAACCATGAGAGCCACCATTACCAACCCAGTGATCCCCTCCACTCCTTTCACAAAATGCCAATAGCTATTGGGTTGTTTCCCAAAGTATGGGATCAATGCTTTGTACTTCTCCGGGCTTGCATTCAGAATTCGAGGGAAGTCACACGACAAATGAGCAATCCCGTGTATTCCAACCCCGAATGCAATGGCCACAGCTATCGCCTTCAAAAAAAGGTACACTCATAACATCACTGTGTCTGTCAGTCTAACTACGAATGATTCAATACAGTATTTCTAAAACCTAGTCTAGACTCTAAATCCCAATGTGCATGAGCCTTATTTTACACTAAAATTTAAGTTAACGTCGTTTAAATTTCAGTAAGAAGCGAGAAAATTTTGTATGTTGGGAAATAAGTATGTTGGGGGTGATGGCCCAATCATACTTTGACAAGTGTTAAATAAGT
>JAULKK010307552.1:0-12143 GCA_032355705.1 Rubia peregrina
TATTAACTGCCGAACACGTGTCTTGGATAACGTGCATAAAGCACTTATGCCAATATTAGTGGGACGGAGGGAGTATTGTTTAGTAACTCTAAGTCACCACAACCATTTAAATAAATGAGTTTATATGGAGATGGATGGTGAGTAACAAGCAATGAAAATAACTTAACTAGCAGATTAGAAACAATATTATCACATGATCATATATCTATAGTTTGTAAGCAATTCTTATCTTTCACAAGTCAAGAAGTATGAAAAATATTAGCAAGTCGGGAAAGAATGAATGCCGGGTAGACTAGTACGTTGTTTAAGTGTGAGTGTGTTTCCATCTAGTACGTGGAACATGATACAAACGAAGCCCAGTCTTCCATCTTTCCCTAATAGCAATTAGTCTCATCCAGTTGATTTGAGGTTGTCATTCTTCGTTCATTACGACTAACATCATATTTAAATAGGTTTAGAAAGCCAAAGTTTCCCATAATTATCCCTCTTCCTTGGCTAAAATTAGAAGACCCTAAAGTCAAACCATGGCCTTTGATTGTTAAAGTCGTAGGGTGGGATTTTTTTCGCCTTACGGTACTTTCAACAAACCTTCCTTTCACTAATAAATCCCTGATTTATACAATATGTTGAAGCTTAACTGGTACTTGGAGATTCTCCCTTAGTCCTTCGATAAACCGCTTCTTCACAAATGCATAATCATTTTCTCTTAGTCTCGCATACAAACCCTTCTCATGGTTAGTTTGAGATATTAAAATTTTTTAACCACTTAGTAATGTCCTTGCTTCACATTGCTTAAGTACTATTACTCACATTGCTTAGGTACAATTTTTTCTATCAAGTACATGGTTGGACCATCATACATACTAAGTTTGGTTTAACTCATTTCCTGATGTGGCATTCTTGAAAATAAAAGTAACTATTGTTCACCGTATATCTTCCCTCCCTACTAAACATCTCCTGAAAATGACTCCAGGGAAAATAATCCGACGATCAATTCAATACTTTTCTTTCAAAGAATTAGAATTTCTCAGTTTAGTCTCACTTACCTTCTTCAATGTTCCTCTCCTTGTGTTTATAGGTGACCACAATCGTGGTTCAACATTATTATCTTATGAGATCATGGGTTGCATCATGGTTTCTATAATTTTGGTTTGTGTCTAAACTTTTAAAGATGGTCCCCGCCTTTATCGGTTCATGGCCAACTTTTTCAAACCATGATTTTTTCAACTTTATAATTGTGTACTTGTGCAGCGTCTCCATTATAGTAACTTTGTTTCTAAATCTTGGTGTAGGAGATCTCTGATTTCTTTTTTTTCCTTGTCTTATTTTATTTTCTCTACGTGTATTATGTGTTTCTTTTCCTGAGTTTTTACCGGATTATACCTTTTTGCGTTCTGTGACTCTGATTGATAGAGTTTTCGTCTGAATTTTAGGAATGATTTCTACCTCAATATATATCCATAAGTGAACCCTCCGAAAAATATGTTCTGGTTGATGATGTCAACTCCGAGGAGGATTTGAACCATCTTACCAATTCTTCTATCATCAGTAGTGTTTTTTCCGATTACTACTTAGATATTTTAAAAAATAGTTTTCCTTTTTTGTCAACCTCCGGTAGTTCTTAGAGTGTTCGCACTTCTCCTTCTGGTTTCATCTCTTGCAATGTAGACTATCTTAAATTTGGACTTTCTTTTCCTCTTTCTTAGCACTTCGTAGATTTACTTTCCCATTACCGAGTCGAATTATCCAAGCTTCACCCTATCATGTGTGCGAGGCAGCTCAAGTTCCTTTTTTCGATTGACTTATTTTGTATCCTTTATTAGTTTCTCAAGGTGAAAATTTTATCTGAAAAATTCACCCTTTATCAAGTCATTCCCAATGTTGAGTTTATCAGTGGGTTTCCTAATAACTATGGTGTATGACGCAAAAATGTTTCTTCTAAAAATGTTGTAATGAAAGAGAAACTGCTTTGCCAGTTTGGTACTATAATGTTCCCAAATCCAAACTTCCTAAAGCAAGGGTTTGCTTTAATACTGAGTCTGAGGTTGTGTTAACACTCAGCGAACATTCGATTTGTCTTCCCCAAGCTGAGTCTGAGAGTGAGGGTATTTGTTTGTCGTTATCATATTTTTTCCATTCTCCTAGTTAATTTTATCTCTTACTCCTCATTTTCCTATTGTTTTCACGTGTTCATTTACCTTGTTTTGAACACTAAATTGAGGATATGGATTCCGTTGAGAGGACTTTTTTTTCTGATGATATAAATGAGGAGGCCAAAGCTTTGCCTAACCAAACAAATGACAACACTGCAACTGTTGTTTTATTGGAGAATGTTGTCGAAGGAAATTCTCAGATAATAAGTAACTATTAGTAGCTGCTAGCAATGCCACTAATTCCTCTCGAAGAATAAGGAAAAATGATCGAACTGGTGGATCCTTAAGCACCTTGAAGCCTCCAAAGAAAAGGGTGTGTATTAGCCATTATCATCCTAAATTGTCACTGTGAAGCCATAAATTAATGGTAGAAGGAATTATTCATGTAACTCTATCTAAACTTTCTCTCAACGAGACAATGGCCGTGGTATGTCTCATAAGAGTTTATAAAATTATATCTGATTTGATTCGGTGTTACTTTATTACGGTGCCTGAATGCTATATTTTTTGTATATTTTTATCATGAGGTTGGTGAAAGTCTCCAGCTTGTTAAGGAATGCGTTGAACAGTTCGCTAAGGGAGACGGTTCACTTCTAGAAAAATGTCAAGCAACCAAAGAGAAGTACGCACCTCTGAATGTCTCTTTTGAAGCTTCTAAGAGCATGCACGCTCTGTTGAGAAGCATACCTTGGCCACTGAGAAGGAAGCTGATAAGCTGTGTCCCAAACTGGAGGAGATGCAACTAACGGTCCTGCTTCACCTTGGTACTCTTAAGTCCTTTGATCGACTCATCTATATTTTAGAACGGTTCTACCCCTACTAGTAACGTTGGGTATTGTGAGGCTCTGGTTACACTGCGAGAACTGAACCCTACTTTGAAAGCAAAGAAATTGCCTAAACTAGCTAAGTCTAAGGCAATGTTGGAGAAATACAAGATTGTGCTTAACGAGGGTTTCATTAGTAACATTTCTAACGGTGGTTATCCTTATGCCTTGCTGTCCCACCTCCTTGGTCTTCCTTCCTTACCTTCTATCGCTAAGCTGAAGAAGTGTGAAGTTGATTATTTTGAAGGTCTTCCAGTTGGTTCTCACCCTCCTATGTTTCCTTCTAATGTGGATGCTAACGCGAACACTGGGGCCAATGCAAACACTGAAGTCTTCACTCAGCATGCCAACAAGGAGGAATCTACTCTTGTTGTACAACTTTCGTCCATTTGTCTCTCTAATGTTACTTGATCTTAGTGAGTTTTAAGACTTTTTTACTTGTAATTCATAACAATACTCTGTTGTATGGTAGCACTCTTTGTACTAGTATGGATATTAATTTTGCACCGCCCTTCTAATTTTGTAACTTCTCACCGTATTTATTTATATGCAGGGCTTTGATGTTTTGGCTGATCATAAGTTTTTCAAATGGCTTGACTGTTTGGGATCTAATGTTCATTTTCCTCATTGCCTGGTTTTTTTGTTTTAATTCACATTGCCCCAATAGGCTGATTGAAGCTATGTTGTCTTTATCCATGAAATATATGAGTTTGTTTCTGCTGATAGCTTCTCTAATTTAGAATGCATTCCATTATATATTGGGTGGTAAATTCATACTTCCTCTACGGCATGCCTTTGTAGCAGGTTTGTACCTGATGGTTATAGTATTGAATCATTGGACAAGGAAACAGTTCATAACTTAATCGATCTTGAATCTATTGTCATATATACATCATTCACTCAAACTTCCTAGCTGTGATAAGAAATGGGTGCTATCATTACGTATTCATCTTAAGTGTATGCTACTTAGTATCAATGACATTGAAGTTGGATTGAAGAACACTTTAAAGGATACTCAAGAATCTGTTTGTGAATTGAAACATTTTTTGCTGAAAAACAACCTTATGCAGCGCTAAAAGTTGAGTATGGTTAGAATGTTTAGTCAGCAAGTAGAGGCTAAGAATTTTGTTGAAAGCAAGGCCCACTAAGCTTATCAAAAAACCTTGATTATTGATAATAATTGTTGTTGAATCGATGATTTGTTAGATCGATTGAAGAAAAAAAATAATGGGTGTGATCACTTTTCTATTTCCTCAGCTGGGTGACAAAGTAAATTTGATGAACAGTTTGCTATAATGACGGAGCTATGTAGTTAAAATGACCATCTTCGTGCTAAGTGTAATCGTTTTGACTCATGTGTGCACTACCTTGAACAAGCTTGGGTGGATTAGAAATACAAGCTTTAGGTCATTCCTTCATCATCTCGTGATTCTACTGGTCGTGGAGACCTGAGTATGAGTATCGACGGGCAGAAAATTAATTTGTCTGAGTCAGTTGAGTTGCACATTCTCCAACTAGAGGATGAGGTGCAAAACTTGATAGCAAAAAATAAGAATTATCCAGATACTATTGATGTTATGAATATGCTAGTTGACCGCGAGGAATTCAACCCTATAACTGATTTAATGGTGTACCGTGCAAGGTATCTCGGTCATATGGAACGAACTGGTCTAACGTGGCATCCTGCTTCCTTATATATGAAATAGCGTTATGATCATATTCTATATGAGGAGCGCGAGGTTGAGCAATCTTTTCATTGTGGTTGTTCTTCATCTGCGGATCATCTCACGCATTAAGGTGCACATAGTTTTTTCTTTTGTTTGATGTACTTGTTTTTTTGGGAATGTTTCAAGTAGTACATCTATGTTATATTGACTTGTATTTTGGAATTTGGTTCACTCAATGTTGATTAACATGAAGTTTTATTATTTTTGCATTTGCCCTTGTTCATTTTTATGTTTGACAAAGATGTCTATTGATTTCGCTATCAAGGTCATAAACCTTTACCGTGCAAAGCTACATGGTCTATTATTTTATTTTGTCAATTATTTTGCATGCACATTTTCCTTTTTTGCAAGATCTATGGCTTGGAAAATTAAGATTTTGCGAACCTGCATGATCTATCGCTTACATTTGTAGTTGTGTTTGTAGGCATATCTGTCTTTTTGAGAGATCTAGTTGTCTTTGTAGGCATATCTGTCTTTCTGATTGTATGCTCTATCCATCTTTTCTTTTTACCTTTTCTCTCTGATTGTTGCGATTGTCTTTTCTCTTCGAGTTCATCTAAATCCAACCTCATCATTTCAGGATTTTCTTCCTCCTTGTATTTTGCTACTCGAATGACTGAGTTCCCCATTTTCACTGGTATTATTACCACATGACCATAGACTAGACTGTGTGGTATTTTTCCAATTGGTTGTCAAATAGTTATTCTGTACGACAATAGGGTATTGGGTATCTCGTCCACCCAACTAGTTCGCTTTCCTTCACATCTTTTTTGGATACCCTGAACTATTATCATGTTGGTTAGTTCCACTTGACCATTTTCTTGAGGGTTAGCTACAAATGAGATATTTTGTGCTATCCCTAACTCCAATCACCATTCAGCAAAGGTCCCACTTTTGAATTGTGTGATATTATCTGTGACTATAGTTTGTGGTACCCTGAAGCAACAAACTATATAAAACAAAACAAAATTTCTTGTTACTTCTATTGTGACTTTTCCCAATGGCTTTACTTCTACCCATTTCGTGAAGTATTCAATTGTCAAAATTAGAAATCTTGCATTGCCAACAACATTTGGAAAAGGTCCAACTAGGTCAATTCCCCATTTATTGAATGGCTAAGCTCTATATATTCTTGTTAAAGTAGCCTATGGTTTATGCGATATGGGGACATTGATCTGGCAACTTTTTCACTTTAGCACAAAGTTGTACGCATCGTTGTATATAGTTGGTCAGTAGTAACTCGCTCGAATTATCTTCTTTGCAATTGTTCTTTACCCTGGATACGTTCTACGTAATCCTTCATGCACTTCTTTATAGATTTCCCCTGCTAGCGATGGTCCTATACACTTTATCCATGGAGATAAGAAAACTTTTTTGTATATGATTCCTACTTCATGAACGTATTTATGGGATCCTAATTCCAACCTTTTGGCTTGTATCTTATCTGCTATAAACTTTCCCATTGTAAAGTAATCTATTAATGGTGTCATTCAGTTTACTTCTTCTGTCTCGACCGTTGACACAATTGTTATGATGACCTCCACTTTCACATCCTTGTGTCCGATCAATGAATCAAATCCAGCTGTTGCAAGCCAGTTCACGGCATCTGCCTTTGTGTTTTTATCCTTTGGTACATGTTGAAAATCAAAGTATTCAAGTTGGGCAATAAGTTGACGAACTCTTCTGAAATATTTATCAACTGATATTCTCACACATCATAGTCTTCGTGTACTTGCTGGACCACTATTTGTGAATCACTAAAGCCCCTTACACTTTTAACCTTCATTCTAATTGCCAGGTCCAAGCAACATATTAAAGCCTATATGTATCTTCATTGTTGGTGAGTGGAAAGTCAAAACGAAGTGAATATCTGTGCTCTCCTCCTTCTAGATTGACTAGTAACAATCTTGTGCCACAACCTTCTTTGCTAAATACTCCATCAACGAACAATTTCCATGAGATGTCTACCCACTTGGATTATCCTTTGTCGATTCCAAGATTTTATTAGTATTCACCTCTTGTGCATCTGCATTTGTCATCTCTACAATGAAATCTGCTAAGGTTTGTGCTTTGACTTCGTGGTTGGAACTAGATCTCATATTGGCCTAATTCAAGAGACACCTTGGTCATTCTACTCGATGATTCAGGATTACGTAGGATATTCTTAATTGGTTAATCAGTATAGACAATGATCACATGACTCTAGGTATACGTTCGTAGTGTCCAAAGCTAAAGTTAACCTTTCAACTGGTAATAATGCCCCATCTGTACTTTACAGTATTCTACTGATGTAGTACACTGGTGCTTGTTTTTTCCCTTCTTTATGCAGCAAACCCTAGATAATGCGTTGGTTTCTCCAAGGGTTAGTGACTTCAGTGTTGGTAATGCTTAAAACTACTCCTTCAGGACTCATATTCTTTTTTAAATTTCATTGGTCTACCTAAATATTTTTACCTTTTTAGGAATTCAAAGAGTGGGAAATGTTTCTCAGTTGCCTTTCAAACAAATCTACTAAACGATGCCAATGATCCTATTGATATTTATACTTCCTTAACTTTTCGTGGTTGAGGAAGGTCAACTATCGCTTGTATTTTTTTCAGGGTTAGCCTCAATCCTCTTAGAGGATACCTTTTATCTTAAGAATTTTCCTCCACTTACTCTGATTAGGCATTTCTTAGGATTGAGCTTTATTCCAATCACACTTAGCGTATCTAAGGTTTCCTTCAAGTCTTGAAGAAGTTGCATACCCTTTTACTTTTTGATAACTATGTCATCAATGTATGCTTCCACCTTTCATCCCATTTGATAGTGTAATGAATTTTTGACTACTCTTTGAAATGTTGCTCCTGCAATTTTTAGGCCAAACGATATCTTCACATAGAAAAATATTATTTAGCTTGTTATGAAGGATGGTTTTCTACATTTTTGGGTTTATAAATATTTGATGATATATCTTATACGCATCAAAGAAAGCTATTACTTTGTATCCTAAAATTGCTTCAACTAGCTGATCAATTTTAGGAAAAGATAATAGTCTTTTGGGCATGCCTTATTTATATCAGTGAAGTCTATGCACATTCTCCACCCTGTGTATGCCTTCTTTACCATCATTAGGTTTTCTAACCATTTCGGGTAGATTGCCTCTTTTAGAATACCAGAAGCAATGCTATTACTTCCTCTTCGATCGTTTTGTCTGTCACTAGCGAAGCTTCGTTGTTTTTGCTTAACTTGACCGAATCACTGATATTTAGAGAATGGGTAGAAATTTTTTTGTCAACTCCTTCCATGTTATGTACGCTCCATGTGAATGTATCTTTGTGATTTTGTAAGATTTGTATGAAATTTTCCTTCTCCAGGATTGGAAGACGCTTTACCTATTTTGACACACTTAGAGGTGTCTTCATCATCCAAAATGACATCTTCAGTCTCTTCTTCCTGATCTATTGGAGGATCCAATTGCTTGAGAAAGGTACTATCTGAGATAGTGTTAACCATTTTTGTTTGCTCTGCATTCTTTCATATTTTCATCGAAGTAACCATACATTGGCCTGGTTGTATGTTGCTTTCCTCTTATTGTTGTGGTTACTGCTGGAGTAGGAAACTTCATTACTAAGTAGTATAAGGACCATATCTCTTTTGTTGTGTTCATCTAAGGCCAACCGATAATGGAATTAAACTGACTTGGTGCACTATGACTACAAAATTGCACATGATAGTATAGTTTCTATCATCTTCGCCAAGTGTAACATGCATCTATATGTTACCCAAAGGTGTCTTTGCTTGTCCCATAAATCCTACAAGAGAGGAAGTTGACTTCTTTAGGCCGCTTGAACCCCAACTTATCAAAGCAATCAACAAATGGGATTTCAACTCCGCTACCACATTCACAAAAACCATATGATCCATTACATTTCCAATCTTAGAAATAATGATCATTGGTTCATTATGAGGTGAAGTGTTGGGAACTGTATCCTCTTCGCTAAAAGTGATTGTCTCGTCCAAACAAAATCTCTTGTTAGCAGGCTCTTGTGGTTGCTAATATTTAGCCTTGTCTTTCCAGGCATTATTCGATAGAGACTCAGTTGATCCATGTATTGGTAGGATTACTTTTTCTAGAGCCTCACTTGCAATGTCTTTTTCGTAATCCACCACTGCTATCATCTTCTGATTCTTGCTCTGTGTGTCCGCTATGGCTTGGTTCCTACCTATAGATCTCCTTTCTTTGTTTGCTTTGCTATATCGGTTTCCTCTATCGTCTCTCTTTTACTTGCCCAGATAGCCATTCTTCAAATTCTCCTCTAATTCCCTTCTAAGTCTCCGCTATATTCGATGGCATGCCTATGGTCCTCGAGGAAGGTACACTAGTATTCTATAGATATCTTGTTAAGAGGTGTTATCATTGGTTCCGGTTTACAAAATAACTCTTTGTTCGCTTGCAAAATTTCTTATAGAAATTTTGAGAGATGTGTCTCCTGTAACGGTGTAACCTCAATTCCTAATTCTCTACCTTTGAAAGGGATACTAAAACTTCTACGTGGATCCTCTATTTTTATCTTTTCACCTTGCTCCAACTCTATCTTCTGGTTATTTGCTTCTTCAGTTCACAAATATTGTTATTTATTTTTTTGCAATTCTGGGTTTCACGTATGTTCTTTATGAGTTCCTTGAAAAATTCTCCAAATCGCATGCCCCAGTAAATGCACCCAACAAGAATTGAAATGATAGATCGTGAACCTACAAACTTTAAGTGACAAACCTATTATGATATTCTGCGAGACTTTATTCAATTCTTTGAGCTACTCCTAGTAGAAGCTCCCCCAAAAAATTCTGCTAACTGTTCCCAAGACTTAATGCTTTTGTTTGGTAAGTCTTTGTACCATGTAATCGTTATTCCCAATAAGAAGATAGGGAAATCCTTTCACACCAACTCAATTTTGCATTGCAAAACCTTATGCTTTTACGATTGGAATGCGGTAATTCCTTCGGATTTGTTGTCCCATCATGGATTTATATTCATTATCATCTGCCACTATATTCCTTAAATCATCCTCGTACCTAAGGCTCTAATGCTTTTGCCTTGATTTTTAAACTTATTTTTGGGCATTTCGGCTTGAGAGTGGCTAAAAATTGATTGTACAATTTTCTCTATTCACTTCTAAGAAAGCAGCAAACACTCTTCTCTTCTTTTCTTGATTTTTGCTAGCAGATTTTGCTTCCTCTTCATCATTATCCGTATCTTTCTTACTGTGTTCCCGTTCTCTACTAGGAACATATGCTTGATGCATGCTCTTATTTCGTCCAACTGTTTATTCTTTTGTGTGCTGGTTCTGGCTTTTCTCACTTCTGGTGAACATCATTGTTTACTTTGAAGGGAAGGAATAAAAAAAATCATCCCCAATGATGGTGCCAAATGATGTGGTATTCCCAATCAAACAAAGTAATAGTTATTCACCGTACATCATCCCTCCCAGCAAAAACACTCCCAAAAGTGATTCTAGGGGAAATACTCCAATGATCAAGTCAGTACTTTCCCTTCAGAGAATTAGAATTTCTCAATTTAGTCTTTAACTTACATTTTCAGTGTTTCTCTCTTGTATTTATAGATGTCCACGATCGTTGTCTTGCATTGTTAGCTTATGAGACTGTGGGTTCATTATGGTTCCTATATTTTTGGTTCATGGATAAATATTTAAATGTGGTCCTGACTTTATCAGTTCGTGGCCAACTCTTTCAGACCAAGCTCCACCATCTCAGTTCATTAGCCCCACTCATGTTTCCTTCTTAGGCTGGGCTTAAAGTCAAGCAACCATTAATTTATGGGTTAGTGATGTGGTCCATGGGCTAGGTATACACAAATATACCCTAATCGCGATCAGTCTCTTCCAGAATATGCTCTTGAATATTTTAAATAGGCTTACTTGGATCCACATGATTTGTTATTGGATTGAGGCAGCCATTCTTCGTCCATTAGGACTAAAAGTAGCATTTGAAATGTCTGGGTAGGACCACAGCTACCCATTCATGTCTCTCTTCCTCGGCCAAAGTTAGAAGATTGCGAAACAAACCCTGGTCTTTGATTTTTAAAGTCGTACGATGGGGGTATTTTTAGGCCTTAAGGTACTCTCAACAAATCTTGATTTCAAAAAAAAAATCCCCCATTGATACATTATATTGAAGCTTAAGCGGTATTTTTAGATTCTTCCTTAGTCCTTCGATAAACCACTTCTTCATAAATGCATTATCCTCCGGCAGTCTCGCACACCAACCCTTCTCATTGTTAGTTCAATATAGTTCAAATGTTCATCCACATTGTGATTTCCTTGCTTCATTATGCCTTAAGTACGAGTGTTTTTCCATCAAGTACATGGTTGTAATATGATACAAATGAAGTGCAGTCTTTCATCTTTCTTTCCTTAATAGAAATCAGTCTCATCAAACATATGCTCTTCATCCTTTGAACTAGACTTACTGAGATTTCTGATGAATTTTTTTATATGAAGGTGTCATTCTTCGTTCATTAGGTCTAATATCATATTTGAATAGGTATAGGTAGGACCACATCTATCCATCACTATCCCTCTTCCTCGGTCGAAGTTAGAAAATCTCAAGTCAAACCCTAGTCTTTAATTGGTAAAGCTGTAGGTTAGGGTCTTTTTGACCTTATGGTACTTTCAACAAACCTTGCTTTGACAAAAAAATCCCCGATTCATATATCATGTTAAAGACTAATCAGAATTTTGGATATTCCACATTAGTCCTTCGATAAAGAGTTTTTTCATAAAATAATCATCGTTTCACAGTCGGGCATACAACCTTTCTTCTCATGGTTAGTTCAATATATTGTAAATATTAATCCACATTACGATTTCCTACCTTCATTATGGCTTACGTATGAGTTTTTTCCTTCAAGTACGTGATTGGAACTTGTTACAAACGAAGCCCAGTCTTCCATATATCTCTATTAGCAATCAGTCTCATATAACATATGCTCATGCTTCTATGAACTAGACTTACTTGGATTTCAGATGGACTATGGTAAATTTGAGGCAGCCATTCTTTGTTCCTTATAGATAAAAGTAGGATTTGAATAAGTCTTGGTAAGACCACCACCTTCCCTCATCCAAGACCTAAATAAGAAGATTCCCAATCTTTCTCGCACAAATAAATCCATCTTTGATTCATTATGCTAACACATAACCTGTATTTAGATATACTCCCTTCGTCCTTCGATAAAATGGATTTCACAAATTCATCACCCCCCTGCAGTCTCGCATACTGACCCTTCCCATAGTTAGTTAGAGATATTGGTAATAATCATCCACCATGCAATTTCCTTGATTCATTATGGCTTAAGTATGAGTGTTTGATGTGTCCATTTTATGTGGATATTTTGAGTTCTTTTTGTATTCATTTTGGTATACTTTGGTGCCTTGAAGACT
>JAULKK010307560.1:0-22327 GCA_032355705.1 Rubia peregrina
CCATAGTCTTTGTTATCAATCTAATTATTTGAGAAATGGAAAGCATATGTAGTTGCTGATTATGAAACTCTTTAAAAAAAATCAAGACCTGAAGGATTTCGGTCATTTTTTCCTTAATCTAAAAAATCAAGACCTGAAGGATTCTTTGCTACGTTGAGGTTCATTTTATCGTCAATCATGGTTATTTTTATCATTTTTAATTAATTACTTGAACTGGGTTTTAAAATATTTTCGTTCTTTTTTTTAATTCAAATGTTTCACTTTATATTCACAAAGCAAGCAATATTAAGGATTTTTCAGTTTTTCTGGTTTCGTTCTTACTATCAACTAGGGGCATTTCTATCATTTTCTCCTTAATCCCAAAGCACACTACTGTTAAAATTAATTACAATTGCTTGATTTCTCATTTAATTATCAACCATGGGTATTTTTGTCATTTCTCATAAATTATTTAAATTCTTTGCTTCTGTTTGGGGCTGAAAATACATACTCCCTCCCTAATTTTGATCCAAGGGAGCGAAACCCAGCTCCATCCCTCCACTTTTTTGCTACCCTTCTACCACTTTACATCACATTTGTAACTTGATTCCTTCTCTTCTAACTTCTCCCAAAACCAATTCCATTCTTCCAGCACACCCATTTCACGGAACATTCGAGGTCCTTGTAGGAAGACATTTTTGCAGTGCGAATTGAACCCATGTGGTCCACACAATATCTCCCCCATTGTGTTTCAGCCTCTCATTCCCCATAATTTCGAGCGAAACCCCTCCACTCCCACGACCGAAGGACAGAACCGGATGATTAAAAGCCCTGCACTCCCACCGCCTCACTGACACGGCCGACAGACAGATCTTGGGTACGGATTCTTCATCCACAGGCAACTTCCCATTCCGACGAGTTAGGGTAAGTACCATTTCCGATATTCAGTCCACCAACTAAGAGCATGACTTCGGTTGCTAGAATGTTGGGTGAAACCCTAATTGCATTCTTACATCAGTTGAATTAATTTATTTTGATGACAATAGTACACTCTCCGGTTGCATGACACTAGCATTCGATTCTTCTGTTTCTTGCATTTAGTGGAATACGGGTAGTGGGATAATATGTACCATATTCAGATTGTTCGAAGGAAGATGGTATTTGGTATGTGGTATGGAGTTTGGTTTGGTGAATGTGTATGGTATTTGGTTTGGTCGGCCAAACATGGTCTTCAGTCCTATGTAAGGTATTTGATTACGAAAATGTGTATGGTATTTGGATTGGTCGAGTGAAGATGTGTTTGGTACTTGGTACGTGACAACACTCCAAATCATCTATCCTAAATGCTACACTTGCGTGGTTACTTACATTAGTGTGTTACTTGCATCAATTGATGAGATAGATTTTGTAAACTTGGCCTTCATTAATTTGTGAAATTGTCTTATTCATGATAGCTCCACCCCGCACTGAATAGGGATTGGGAGGAAGAAATTGGTTAGAAATAACGTAGTCCATGCTGATGCGGCCGAGGGAAAAAATGACCCGGCCATTGACGCAAGTGAAAATCAGGACGTGAATGACAACGTCTTGGATGATGCATCTACCTCGGAAATGTCGGAGGACGACATTGAACGTAATTAGACAGATGACAAGGGGATAATTTGGACAGGTTAAAGGTCAAGGATTATTGCAGGCGAAGAGGTACGTGCAAGTCGGTCTTACTATCAAAGCAAAAGAAACCCATACAAATTTTCTTCGACGGAGACTATGAACCCATGGTTATGTGTAGCCGATAGTTTGGATATTGTGCCTATGTTTTCCGATAACGAATCCGCTTAGGGATGTGGCATAACTAGAAGGTCGTCCCGGAACACGTGAAGAAAGAAGCATGGGAAGACATTCTTGTAAGTATTTTTCAAACTACTTTCCACAATTGTGTTATTGATCAAATTTTAGAGACGTACCAACATTTTGAATTCGTGTAGATGAGCTGGGATATTCAAACCAAAATGAACTTCAAGGAAATGAATGAGTTCCGCAAGAATTAGACAGTATATGCGGGTGAGAAGTGGAGGAATTGGAAGGCCAAGGTGGCTCGAAAGTACATCGTCAATGCCAAACCGGGTATCCATGCTTGGTCGGCGTATCAATGGATGGATAAGAAATAATGGGAGCTATTTGTGAAACATATAATGACCCCCAAATTCAAGGTGAATACTAGACTTCCTATAGTTTATTTCATTGTGTCCATATCTTCATTCCACTGATCGTTTACCATACAGGCTAAAAGTGATGCGGCAAATGTTAGCACCGCAAGCAAAGACTATGTCCATCATACAGGTAGTGGAGACAATAGCAAAATTGCATCGGAACTTGAGAAGAGGAAAAGGCAAGATAAAATTCATGAACTTATGACTCAAGGTCGTAGCGTTGAAGAAGCAGAAGTGGAAGTAGAATCCATGAACTTCAAACCTGACCGGTCGGAGGTTTTCCTGCTGGCGAATTGGGATAAGAAATCATCAACCTATGCAAACGATTCTGTTAAAAAAGCCACGCCAACTATTGTAAGAAACGTTAACACAAAAGTGACTATCTACTCACATTCTCCAATCGTTTATGCATACTAATGGCTCTGTTTTTTTATTGGGCCACTAGGAAAAACTTCTGGACAAGAAACAGAAGGGAGAGTTGGTGATAGTATGCAAAGACGATATCCTCGTACAGGCAATGAGAAAAAAGTATCATGGGGGCCGTGGAGAGGTTTCTCTACAATGTCGCTGATTAAGGATGCCATGCCACATATTGATGTCTGCCGTTACGCATCTAGTCAATGTAGGAGCACGAACACAGTAACATATGAGGAAACTTCAAATGAGAAACATGTGTCAAAGGAGGTGGTCGATTTCAATGAAAGGTTAGTCACCTTGTTCGAGGTGCAAACACAGTGGCTAGTAGGACAATTGGGTAAACCAATTCCAGCACACCAGGATGCCCACAATTTTCTCAACAAATTGTCCAACCCAGCAAATAAGGATAGCCGGGTATTCATTCCTTCGACATCGGGAGCAAGTGACTCGAAGAAGGCCCTTCACGATGACAAGGTATTGTATGAAATAACCCTTGCCACTTATTAAGTTAACAACAGTGGGATAGTAATAATTTTGCGTTGCAAAAAAGAGTTTGAGTATAACAACACCCATTTCCCAAACCAACCCGTTGATTTAGCCCTTATATGTGATGGTGACAAATTTGGTCAGCGATAGTGTGCTATGCATTCTTGATGCCCATATTCGGATTTGGTTAGGTTGGGACCATACTTGTACATGTATTTAATCTGCTAATAATCCTATAGAAACAGTTGAGCGGCTGTGCGCAGCTGCTGCCAGTGCCACTACAATTTTCAACTATCCCACAATTACATACCAAAGCGGCTGCGGCTGCGGCCAGCAGCTGTCAGCACCACTTGTCACTGGGTTTCCTTTGAATTAGTAACCCCAAAAAATTGTATTCCTTTCTATATTTTGTTCGACAGTTTTTTGCCCAATTTCACCTTCCCACGGTTTGGTTTCTCATAGTGTATGTAAATTCACCTCAGAAAGGTAAGCAGTGCTGCCTATACATCCTCAACCACAGCGGAGAAAGGGAGGTCGTAGCATTTAGTATCTTGCTCCCGAAGGATAATGAAACGGAATTGCCTACCAGGTGGGAGATAGTAAAGCTTTAGGGACCTCTAATCATCCCGAAGACACCTTTGCCAATTGAACATGAGAATTCCAGTTCATATGTCAGGCCATTGGCTATAAGATTCTATGGCCAGGAAAACTAATCGGTGACTTCAACCAACAAGAGGATGAACAGGTATGACAAATGCATGTTCAATATTTATACGTACATCTCTTTACAAAAAAGAGCCTATATTAATTTGATTCACGGTTCTTATGACTACCTACAAGAACGAGCAGTTGTTGACTCCCAAGTTCCTCGTCGTTGAATATGGAAGCAGCGAGACAAGATTGACACCACAAACTCCCAAGGAGGAAAAGAAGGTCAGAGAATTAATTACATTACCATACCAGCATTAGGAAATACTGATGAACACACTCTCACCCTACAGGATGAGGCCGGTCACGTGGAAAGTCCTAACGAACACTTCACAACCCATACTGGACCAGTGGAAGCGGAGGTTATACATTCCAACCCCGCACACCACACACACCCACAAAATTCTCTCTATAATGGTGCCTATTGATCCAAATACTTACCTGTAAATTAACCCATCAGTGTGCAGGACAACATATTCTTGTATCGACGCACTTCGGTGAAGAAATGCCACCCGGCGAGTTAGCTGGTCCTCAACCACCAGTAAGGATTCCATTAATCCTTCCCAACTCCCCCAGACTCCTGAATTATACTCCATACAAGCTCAACTGTATCATATTGTAAATGGAATTACAAATGCAGGTATCTTGCAGGGGGTCACGGAAGACCAGGAATGCGATGTAGCTGTGCACCAGATCAATGAATTCAAAAGTTCAGCAACCCAAGTTTATGGACCTAAGAAAATATTCTGCCTCTCTTTCGGTGCCGCTGTGTTTGGATCGAACGACATCTCCACGGCCATTTTCACGGACAAACTTCATTTGTTCATGAACAGCCTTAATAACACATGCGAAATGGATTAGATCAGTGGATCAAAACTTGATCTATGGGCATCGTAAGCACACTAGCTCACATTATTTTACATGCTAAATAACTATTATTCATTCCAATTATTTTTTCATAGGCGCCTATGCGACGAGATGATTGACCGCGCTCATGTCTAGTTTATGTCGGCTTCCTCAAATTCCCTTGCTCAAAATGCCCATCAGAGAATGCAACTCACAGCGAAAGAGGTTTCAACAATCCGGCGCCGCACACAAGCAAGGATCTACGTATTCCCGTACAATGAAAGTAAGTTCTACGCGTAGACAACATTACAGGAGTAGGGTTATTATTAGTTTCAGTTTTCTTCATTATTGGTTTTTCCACATTTAAGCATTAATAATCACAGCAAGTTCTTTCCTGTTTTCCATCGCAGTAGCCGTTGGTTTTTTATCGTCTTTGTCCCGAAACTTGAACAAGTATATTGAATCGACTCGCTGACTGGGGGAATTGGCAAACAAAACAAGACTTCCCTCCAATTGATTCGTTCGTAATCCATCAACATTACACCTCATCATACTATTCGGAGCCATACATATGTTCTCTTATTCATATATTCATAAAAAAAATTCCTTCCCCTTACTTCTAGGATTGCAACAACATATAGACTATACGTCAATCCAGATTGTAGTAAACCATGCCCGGTAGACTACACATGGAATGTGAAAAATATCCAGGTACGTATTAACTCATACAATTGTAAACCGTGTCTCAATTTCGTGTTCGTTACCATTTCAATGTGTGCTTCTCCGTACCAGCACAAAATTCAGCACAGTACTTGGGAATGTGGATACCATTGCATGTATTACAGGGAAAATTAGTGAAAGAAGTGCATGGGGTCAACATAATTCAGGAAGTTTCTCTAACGTAGTTTTTTCCTGCGTGCCGCATTCGTCACATGTTGGATATAACTTTCTATTTCTTACATGTCTCAACAATTCCCGGAAGACCACACACCTTTGGGGAAAGAGAAATTGCGCTGCATTGCTCTGAGTTGGGTTCGTATGTTTGCGAAAAAACATTGCCCCATTGCATAACTCAGATGCATATCAGCAAAGGACTTGAATCCATTGTCGGATAGGTTTCTCATCACCTAAAAACCATCACTAAGTACCTCCCTTCACGAAAGGTAATGTCCCCAACATTTGATAGACATCATATCCGTGAAACTATATGTCCTCGTCACTTGCGTAAGCCAGCCGTCACAATTTTGGCAACGATTGACCACGTTCATGTAATACATCACCTATTCATATTTTAGTTCATCATAATCAATAGTCTTTTGCTACAACATTGCTGGTTACGTCCCATGAATGGTGAGGGTCGGGAATTTGTGTAGTTTGTTCAGTTTTTAACATTTCTTTCAATGCACTTCAATATACGAATGTGTGGAATTTTTTTAACTTCTTGCTAGATGTTTCCCTTAAATTGTTGTTGGACTCTTCTGCTATTTTTAGTCAAGCATTAGTGCCCCTGCACGGTGCGACGATCAGCGCCAAATCTAAGCATCCTGTTTCACTTGAACTTATAAAGAAGCTGCGGGCAGCTGCGGTCAGAACCCAATTCAAGTTCCGTTATTGCTCAATCGCACTATTAGAGCAGCTGCACGCAGCTGTGGTCATAACCCAAATCAATTTATGTTATTTCTCAATCGCATTATTAGAGCAGCTACGCGCAGCAGTGGTCAACGCCCAATTCTATTTCCGTTCTACCAGAGAAAATGAACTATTAGAGCAGCTGCGCTCAGCACCCATTCACAATTATGCCCAAGCTGAATGGAACTATTAGCGCAGCTGGGCCCAGCTGCGCCTAGCGTCCAATGCCAATTCCAGATGAAGGACCACTGCACACTTCATCACCGGTTCCATATAAACCGGTTCTAATGAAAATATGATGCTTACATGATAAAAAAAATAAACTACTTTTAGAACCATTTTCCAAGACAGGAGCTACTACATGGAAACCGGTGCTGCCCTCATAACGGGTGCTCGAAAGTAGCACCGGTTTGTTAAACTGGTGCTGGCCTCAAAAACTGGTGACAAATAATAACCGGTGCAAAATTTAGCACCGGTTTCATAAAACCGGTGCTAATCATCAAACTAGGCTACATTTGAGCACCGGTTAAATTAAACCGATGCTACAAGAAAACTGGTGCTTCTTTAAGCACCGGTTTCATAAAACCGGTGTTATAAAATAACCGATGCTAAACCTAGCACCGCCTTCCTAAAAACCGGTGAAATCATTTCACCAGCTACTTAGGCATCAGTTTTTCAGAGCCAAAAAACCGATGCTATTTGTGTTGAAAAACATATGCTAAAGGTGGGGTTTGTGGTAGTGAAGTCTCAAACAATAGTATGCCGGATTCAGTAAATTAAGATCATAAAAGAAGAAACTTGGTACCACTGTTAGCACGGCTACGACGAACAGTGTGACTGGTCTGATTTTTATTAAAGCACAAAATTCTATAATTCTAGAAGCTATAACTGACTTAGCCAGTAAAAAATAAACCAAAAAAACTCCATAATAATCATCAACAATTGTTAAGAAATAAAATTCTCCACTAGAAAAAGGTGGGCTATAATGCCCTCAACATCACAATGTATTAATTCAAACAAAGAATAAGCATTTGAAGAATTCAAAGGAAAACTATATCTAGTCTACTTTGCTCTATGACATATAGAGAAAGGAACAACAATATTATTTGTGCTAAAATAAAGAGTAGAAAAAAACACTGCGTCCAAGACGTTCATGCCATAATCAAGTGAAGAAGCAGAAATTGAATCAACTATTGAATTATCCTCGGTATAGTCAGCAGAACATGAGCATCTAGTAGACGAAGCCAATAAAGCCCCCATCCCCTTATTGTTCACTGTCGCCAATCACGGTCCTCATACTGATTTTCTGTAACGTGCAATAATTTTAGTAAGTAAAGCTAGAAATTATAATGTAGAAATCAATCTAAGGCATGATAATAAGTTCCAGCATTGTGTAGGTATATAAAATATAAAACACACAAGTAAGTGTGATGTCTCCATAACATAAAGATCTATATTGGGCATCAGACAACACAGACCCAATAGGAAATAAAACATCAATCGAATGAACAACAATAGTAAAGACCTATCACGTAAATACAATGAGTGCAAAGAATATTCTTACATTCAACTGCAGTAAGAACTCCAGGTGAAGATCCTGCCATAGAATCAGTTGAAGGTTCATGTGTCCAAATGACGGATTTCTTAGTCTCCTTCTGGATAGCGAGAGCATAAATATGTATAAATGGTTGCAGCAGTTCTTGATCTATGTCATTGGATGATAGGGTGTGATAACTATCATCTGAATTGAGTAGAAGTTGATAAATTATCTCATTCTCATGATCAGTGACGGCAGCAGCAGCATTGCATGTGCACAGTTATTTACAAACTTCACCGGGCCAAACCTAGGGATGTATATGCGAGTTATATTCATCATGAAGCTTTTTGAGTTTTCTAAAGTAGATTGCAACGAACTGACCATTTTTGCGGAAATAGACGATGTCACCGTGCATTTGTAGAATTTTTTATCCATTGCCAGCGGAGAAACGTCTAGCAAGATAACCCGTAGTTTCTTAGCCGAAAATAGTGTGCCAACAATTGTACAGGTGGATCTACTGTCTGCATGATTCAACAAACAATCATAGAATTCATTCCGGGCTAGTCATTGTAATCAGGATCACAAACAGGGGTTGCGCAATGGTTCCATCAATGAAACCAATTAATTCTTAGGAAGAAAAGTGCTGCGAATTGCAGTGGTCCATTAACTGTAATTTCCTCCACCTTACAGAATGACGAAATAGATGATAATACTGGGACCGTCAGATGGATGGATATAGTTCAGAGAACTCATCGGTTGGCCAACGGGTACAATTTGGAGGTTTTCATAATGCAATTGCTACTTCTTAAGTAGAGATGCAATAACATCGTTGTCAACAAGTTCCGTGGTGTTATTGGCTTCGGCTTTGGCACCAATTCAAGCAGCTTTTGTGGCATCATGGGCAGAATCAGAATAAGAAATGGACATCAGTGCACAGGTAATCAGAGGCGGCTCATTAGCTCAAGCAGTGGTGCGGGAACGGAGGATAGGAGTCGGTGGCGTGTGAACGGCGGATATGAGTAGGTGGGGCAAATTGACAACGGCGCGGATCGGCAGTAGCTGAGATTTAACGGTGGAGCGTGATAAGCGGTGCAGATCGGCGGTGGTGCATGGGATTTAACGCGCCGGTGGATTGGTCAACCACAAACTGGTGCGGAGACCAGATCAGCAACAGTGTTGTGTTTGGGATTTAGGTTTTTTTTAAAATTTTAAAGGTTTCAGGGTTTTATACTGTGATACCATGTAGAATGTAATGGAATACTGCTTTGTTTGTATTCATGATTTGTGTTATAATATATAAAGGTACAAGGAACCTATATATATAGAGTCGTAAAAGGAATAATATTTCATTCTATACAGAAGTAATATTCACAAAATATTCTTATTCTTAACAATTGAAATATATTTCTTTAAAAAAATGAAACTCTTACACAAACCCAAACCTTGGGGGGGGGGGAATATAAACCCGAATCACTATTATTGAGATATAATTAAGATTAGTTTTGCAAGTTGCATGACATAAGATAGCAAACCATCCACCTCACCAGCACATCAGCATACAAATTAAATCTAAATTACAAGATAATTCATCAGTGATCTGTTAAGATTCATAAGTTTGAAAAGCTGACCAATTCAATCAGACCAACTGTTTCTGATTGTCTTTAAGAATTAGCCGACATGTTATCATTCTCTTAATTTCTCCTTTTTAAAAGAATATGAAATCCATATACTCCGTACTTCCTTTATTGTTTTAGATGACCTGAATCTGACTCATGGTGACACAACATTCAAAAGGCTCGTCCATCAACTTTTTTTACTTAAATCTCTTTACTAGTATTTGTTGGCCTGTAAATAAAGTCCCAAGCCATGAAACTAAGAAGTAGACATTTTCCATAACCTCTAAACTCTCTCCATCAGAACAGTTACATTGATACTCTAACAAGAATCATGAAGAATCAGATTTCTGGTAAGGCCAATAATGACATATCGAGGATCTCAGCGGCCTTCTTGCTAGGTAAAGCAACGAACAAATTGTTACAGAATCGTCGCCATCAGTCCATAGAATGCTCCAAATATGGAGATATTACACCCTCAGAACAAAATGCAATAATCAGCAGCAAGAAGAAATTCAGGCGAAAAATGGACAGCCTCGCACGTGGGATCCGAGATCATGGTAATTATCTTTTACTCTACCCTCTTGATCAATATCATGATGATGTAGAAATTTTCTTGCATATATAGGAGTTCTGTTTGTAATACTGTTTTTGCTATTTCAGTTAGATTGGCACCAAACTTGACGGAAACTTTGAGGGGAAAGCTGAGCTTGGGTGCCAGAATTCTTCAGTTTGGTGGAGTGGAGAAGGTTTTCAAGCAGCTATTTAGTGTTATCGACGATGAGAAGCTGGTGAAAGTTTCTCAGTGCTATTTATCGACTACAAATGGTCCGATAGCCGGTCTTCTCTTTATTTCAACAGATAGGATTGCCTTCAGCAGTGAAAGATCACTGAAAGTAGATGTTTCTCCAGCTGGGAATCTGCTCAGAATCTATTACAAGGTCTCAATCCCATTAGCAAAGATAGTGAGAGCCAACAGAAGTCATAATTCGCAGAAACCATCGGAAAAGTACATATCAGTAGTTACAAAAGATGATTTTGAATTTTGGTTTATGGGATTCTTGAATCTCCAAAAGTCCTTGAAGTATCTTCATCAGGTGCTGATTACTCAAGCTGACATTCAATCAGATTTATGGTGAAGAATTTCTCACAACAAGGAGTTTTTGTCTACATAAGCACCAGTTGTAAGTATAGGAGATATCTGTAGTAAAGATTTTGCTCTTTGTATTAAAGAAGGTTTGCAAGATCTGATATTAGACCTAATCATTTTGTGTAGATTATCTCAATTTTCACCTCCTTATTTCTATCAGAATCTTGAGTACCACTGTTTATATATAAACATATTTTTTGAGTGAGTTCTGGATGATCTTATTCATATCAAAGATAGGTTTAAATAGAATACATAGAATAAAATAAAGAGTCCTACTATGACTCTAAAACCTATCTATATATGGAAGAATAATCAAATCGTATCTTCCTGAATCTTTTCTATCCCAACACCCCGACTGAAGCGAAGCGTCGGATGTTCAGAGACACAAATCTTGGACCGAAAGAACTCAAACAGAGGCGAGAGAGTCCCTTGCTGAAAATTTCAGTGACCTGCAGTGAAGGAAACACATCACTGATGCGAAACTTGCCAGAGGCATTTAATTCCCCAACAAAATGATAGTCGTTGTCTATATCTTTGGCTCGCTTATGAGCAATGGGATTCTGTGCCAAAACGATAGAGTTGTTGTCCACAACAGTAGAGGGGTGTGAGATAGTGGAAAGCGAAGATCATGAAGAAGATGAGAGAGCCAGACAACGTCAGCAGCAGTGTTCGCCAGAACTTGATACTTAGACTCGGAACTGGAATGGGTAACTGTAAGCTGCTTCTTGGTACTCCATGAAACCAAATTTCCACCAAGGCATACGACATATTCATATATAGACCTTCGAGTCTCAAGCCAACGTGCCCAGTCAGCATCGGAGTATCCCGAAACCACGGAGGAACATGGAGACCAAAAAGATAGACCAAAATGCAGCGCACAACGAACATAGCAAAGAATGTGAGTGACAAATGTAAAGTGATCATCGCGAGGGTCATGGAGATACTGGTCTGACAGAGTTAACTGCAAAGGCGAGGTTGGATCTAGTGACCGTAACATACCAGAGAGCGCCAACCAAGGAGCTATAAAGAGTATTATGGGAAAATTTTCCACTGGAATCTCTATGAAGCTTAGACTGCGGAATGAAAGGAGTAGAGACAGGATCAACATCTATCATCCTAGAGCAACAAAGAATATCGCGAGCATACTTAGATTGCCCCAGGAATAATCCAGAAGAAGTAGACTCAACTTCAAGACAGAAGAAATAATGCAGAGAACCCAGATCCTCAATAGCAAGCTTCTGATGCATGCAATTAATGAACCAACGAATGGTTGATGAGTCATTACCCGCGAGGATAATGTCATCGACATAGACCAGGAGATACAAGTGAGTAATGAACTGACGAATGGAAAATGAGTCTTATGTGTTCTTGGTTTAATTTATTCTTAATATTTATAAACCTGATCAATTTGAATACTATTGCAATATTCCTAGCTAATTCCACCAATACGTAATCGTTGGAAAGCTTAGTAAGTAGCGAGTTCTTGTGGAAGTTATAAAGATAATTAGTTAAGTATGTAACAACAAGATGTGGAACAATTAAGGGTGCAGGGTAATTGCTATATTGGGTTCTTTTCCTTTTGAATGCTATCAAGGTGTGTATCTAGTTGAACGAATGCTTTCCGGGGGCATCTTGATAAGAGAAGCAATTGGTTAATTATAATTGATCCATTGTCGACAAGGTAAGAAAGAATTGGGACGGTTAAGCTTAACTACCAACCTATAACTAATAGATGCATATGAATTGATTTTATATTTGCGTCGAAGATTGATGTTCAACTAATGTGAGTTATTCCGAGCCGATTACATTCATCATATGTTTTCTATATTTTTATATTTGTTTGTTTGTAATTCATATTTGATATTAGTTAGTTGCATCATTAGTCGTAGAAAAATATGAAAATAAAGGTTTGATGGCTACACCAAAAGTGTTATATATTAGTAGGTATTTTTATTATAGTTGTTTCTCTGTTTCTCATGGGATCGACTCTGCTTACTATTGTGCTAATCTCATTTTTAGAGTTTGCAGATTATTTGGGTGAGTGAAATGACATTCACCATTTGCCTCGTTTCTCGTACGCCACCCCATTTTTTACCGCTTTCTCCTTGTCGGTACCCCTCAACTTCTTCTTCCTCTATTTAAGGAGCGGGTTTAGCCATAAATTTTTAGTGACACAAGTGGGATGATTGTCACTCCTTTGATTACAAGTCAATGTGCGAGAAACGTGCATGAGTGCACATAAAAGTGTTTTAAAAAAATAATATATTGATATGATTTGTTTCCTTCTTTACATATGCCCTTTGTCTTTGAATTGAAAATTATATATTTTTTTAAATCAAAATTAACGGAATTTGTTATAGTTAGAAATAATATTCTTGCCCATAAACCTTGACTCATACATAAGTAGAAATTTTATTAAGTAAGGTCATGTTAGATTCATTGTTCCCTATATTTGTTTTAAGAAAGTGTGTAAGGGCATGACAAACAAAAAGGGAATGATTGTCAATAGTTGATTACAAGTAAGTGTGCAAGAAACATGCAAGAGTGCATTTCATTTATGTCATAAAAATAATATGGGGATATATAATCCTCACTCCCATAAAACAAATCTAGAAACACTTATTACTTATACCCAGATTACTCCATCATTCTGATAAAAAAATTACTGTAAAATAATGATCGTTTTTGGTGGTGTAAAAAAACCTTGAAATTGACGAAATTTTTGGTAAGTATTGAAATCTAACGCCTTTTATCAATCTGCCGTTTCTCTCCCCGTATTTTACTACTTAACTGGGAATTTCACACTGCTCTGCTTCTCTTCCGCTACTAGATTCACCAACCTTTTTTGATGGCAAATTCTAGGATGATGTTTTTTTCTCTTCCTCCTCGTATGTTTTGCCTCGTTTCTCGTACGTCATCCTACTTTCTTCCGCCTTCTCAATGTCAGAAATTATCAACTTCTTCTTTCCCTGTTGCCAGAGCAGTCTTAACCATAACTTCTTAGTGACACAAATGGAATGATTGTCAATCCTTTGATTACAAGTCGATGTGCGAGAAATGTGCATGAGTGCACATAAAAATTTTCTTTAAAAAATAATATAGAGATGTGATTTGTTTCCTTCTTTACATTTACCCTTTGTCTTTAAATTGAAAATTATATATGTACTATTTTTTTGTTCTGAACTCAAAATTAACAGAATTGGTTTTAGTTAAAAGTAGTATTCTTGCCCATAAAGTTCGATTCATACAAGACTAGAAATTTTATTAAGTAAGGTCTTGTTAGAGTCATCGTTCCATATATTTGTTTTAGGAAAGTGTGTAAGGGCCTGCGATACATCCGTGGTTGTCTATTTCCCTCTTTCTTTCGTCATCAATTCTAGCTGTTTCTCCTCTTCTAATTTCTTTTCCAGCAATTAAACCTCCTTTTTCTTTTCCTTTTCATCTTCCACGGTTTATTTCCTTCTTATAAATGATAGGATCCCTTTTGTAAGTATTACCAACAAGATAACACGTGTTTTTTTGTTGAGATAACAATAAAGTGAGAAATTACTTTTCCTATTTTCTTTTTATTCGATAATTACACAGATTTTGCTCCTTCATCCACTGTTCACAGAATTTGCACGTCTTCTTTGATAATAATACCCATCTTTCTTCTAAAGTTTAAAATACTATAATCTTTCAATTCTTCCAGTATATTGAACGAAAACCCGTCGCAATTGACCCATGCTTAAAATCATTATTTTCATTGAAAAAAATGGAGCTTAGTTTGACATTTAAACTTATTGTGTTTTTTATTTTTATCAAATATTATTAATAATAATTATATAATCAAAACATTTGAAGACTGTAATTATAAGAACAAAGTTAAACGGAATGAAATAGCCCCAGCAAATTAATTTATAACCTTGTTGGCGGCCACATGCTCTTGATCCAGTTGCAGGCGTCCCATTCTCGGGTGGCACGACTAGTGCTCAGCAGGTAGGACATGTATGCTTCCTTTCCAGCCATGAATGCAGGTAGTTCACATGAAAAGGATGGCCACACAAAAGATTTTCCGCCTCGGTTATCTCCTCTCGGCAAATAATGCAAGTTGATGTTAATCCATTTATTACGAGCCATTGTGCGAGAATCGTGTATGGGTAATAACTGTTTTGCCCGTAATATTATAAAAGAAAGCGATTATTCAATCAAAAATTATTTGTTATCACTTTTTAATGATAAAAATGGAATGATTGTCAATACTTGATTGCACGTAAGTGTGCAAGAAACGTGCATGGGTGCAGTTGATTTATGTTATTAAATAATATAGGGATATGTAATCCTCAACCCCGCAAAATAAATCCAGAAACACTTATTACGTATACCCTGATTACCCGGTCATTATGATCCGAATTTTTACTGGAAAATAATGATCATTTCCGGAGATTAAAAGAAACCCTGAAATATAAGGAATTTTTGCAAGTAATGGAAACTAGCGTCTTTCTTCAATATGTCGTTTGTCTCTCCATATTTTAGGGGGGAGGGGGGGCTAGTAATTTCTCATCGCACTGCTTCTCTTCATCTTCTAGATTCGCCATCCTCCTCCAACGGCAATTTTTTGTACGACGCCTCTTCCTCGTATGCTTTTGATGTTTGTTTTATTGTGTTCATTATTTCTAGGATTATTGTGATTAAATGAGAAAAATGTGCACTTTAGGTGTGTTTTCTGTGCAGATTTGATAATTGGAGAATTTTGGAGGCGAAAGCAAGAAAGATAAGAAATCGAAGGATTTTGGAGCTAAAAGGGGAGTTTAACACTACACCTTTTTTCCACTGGGTTTTATAATGAGCTAGTGTGCTCCAATGGATAATGAATTTTCATTATTCCATCATTTGAAGAAATGAAAAAATAAGAAGAAAATGAATATTTGAAGAAATAATGAAGAAAATATTGCTTCTTTATTTTGTTATGTGTAATTTATATAATTATAAGAAATTAAATATATATTTTTCTTATTATTATTTAGTTAGGTATATAAATAATTGTAGTTCTATACAATTTTATTTACTTTCCAATTCTTTAGAGAGTTGGAAAAGTAGGGTTCGGGGATATATATTCTCGCACGCAGGGGCGGATGAGGTATGTATGCCGTATTTTGTTACTAATTTGGTTTCATTAATGGCAAAGTCTTGGGAAAGACGGGGTTTAATTAGAATAATAGAAGGTAAAAGGTTTTAGTTACAATATTAAAATTTTACTATGCAACATGTAGTAGTTATAAAATGTATAACCCGGTTCATACAACCCAAAAAATTTATTTCCATTTCTTCTAATTTACAGTTTAAACCTTCGTATTTCCATAATTTATAGAAAGTCCGTCTTTCAAACGGACTCTTGATTAATTAGTTGTAGCCGCAGGTTATATAATTAAGGTTCAAAATTATTTGTTTGGTTTGAATTTTTGTGTGAGCGGCTTTGGTTAGTTTCGTTAGTTTCGTTAATTTCATTTCTCGTTATTATTAGTATATTATATTAGAGATGTTTGGTTATAATATTAATTATTTGTTTAGTTTAATTATTGTGAGTAGTTAAATTATATGCTGACGCGGAATAACAAGCATTAGTATATGAACCGTGAGACTTAATTGTTTTATAATTGTTTTTTATGTGTTCTTGGTTGTTCTTGGTGTAATTTATTTTTAATATGTTTAAACTTGATCAACTTGAATATTATTGGGATATTGCTAGTTAATTCCACCAATACGTAATTGTTGGCAAGGTTAGTAAGTAGCAAGTTCTTATGGAAGCTATACAGATAATTAATTAAAATTGTAACAGCATGATGAGGAACAATTAAATGTGTTGGGTAGTTGCTATATCAGGTTCTTTTCCTTCGTAATGCTATCAAGGTGTGTATCTGGTTAAGCGAATACTTTCCGGGGCATCTTGGTAAAAGAAGCAATTGGTTAATTATAATTGATCAATTATCGACAAGGTAAGATAGAATTGGGACGGTTAAACTTACCTACTGCCTATAACTGATAGATGCATATGAATTAATTTATCTTTGTGCTGATGATTGATGTTTAACTGATGTGAGTTATTCCGAGCCGGTTACATTCATCATATATTTTCTATATTTTTTTTATATTTGTTAGTTTGCATTAATAATTCATATTTGATATCAGTTAGTTGCATCATTAGTCGTAGAAAAATCTGAAAATCAAAGTGTGGTGACTACACCAAAATCTTATATATTAGTAGGTATTTTTATTATATATTTTTCTATGTTCCTCTTGGGATCGACTCTACTTACGACTTTACTAATCTCATTTTTATAGTTTGCAAATTATTTGGGTGAGTGAAACGACGTTCACCATTTACCTCGTTCCTCGTATGTCGCCCCATTTTCTACATCCTTCTCCTTGTCGAAACCCATCAACTTCTTCTTCCTCTATTTCCGGAGTGGGTTTAGCCAAAACATTTTAGTGACACAAATGGGATGATTGTCAACACTTTAATTACAAGTCAATGTGCGAGAAACGTGCATGAGTGGACATAAAAATGTTTTAAATAAATAATATAGGTAAATGATTTGTTTAGAAGCCCTTTGTCTTTGAATTTAAAATTACATATGTACTTTTTAAAAAAAATTAAAAATTAACAGAATTTATTTTAGTTAGAAGTATTCTTACTCATAAACTTTGACTCATACATAACTGGAAATTTTATTAAGTAAGGTTATGTTGATTCATTGATCCTTATATTTGTTTTTAAGAAAGTGTGTAAGGGCATGCGAAACATGAGCGTGTTTTCTATTTTCCTCTTTCTTTCGTCATTAGTTCTAGTCGCTTCTTCCTCTTGCAGTTTCTTCGCAAGCATTTAAACCTCCTTTTTATTTTCCTTTTCATCTTTCTCAATGTATTTCCTTCTCAAAAATGATAGGAACCATTATGTAAGTACTACCCATAAAACAACGTGTGTGTTTATTTGTTCAGATAGATATAAAGTGAGAAATTACTTTTCATATTTCTTTTTCTGTTCGATAATTACAAAGATTTCTCACAAAACTTGCATGTCTTTTCAGATAAGAATACCAGCTTTCTTTTAAAGGTTTAAAATATAATCTTTCAATTCTTCTAATATATTGAACAAAAACCCATCGCAATTGACCCATGTTTGAAACCATTATTTTCATTGAAAAAAATGGAGCTTAGTTCGACATTTATACTTATTTTGTTTTTTCTTTTATTAAATTTATTTACAATTATATAATCAAAAATTTTGAAATTTATGTTGATCCTTTTGTTACAAGGTATTATGCGAGAATCGTGTATGTGAAATCATTATATTATTAAAAATTAATTGTTATTACTTTTTAATGACAAAAATGGAATGATTGTCAATACTTGATTACAAGTTAGTGTGCAAGAAACATGCATGAGTTCATTTCATTTATGTCTTAAAAATAATATAAAGATATGTAATCCTCGGCCCTGCAAAACAAATCCAGAAAACTTATTACATATACCCAGATTACCCCGTCGTTCTGATCAAAGTTTTTACTGTAAAATAATGATCGTTTTCGGCAGTATAAAAAACCTTGAAATTAAAGGAATTCTGCCAAGTATTGGAAACTAGCGCCTTTCGTCAATCTGTCGTTTCCCTCTATAGATTTTACTGGGGTTGGGAATTTCACACCTCTTTGCTTCTCTTCGGCTGCTAGATTTGCCATCCTCTTCCGACGGCAAATTGTAGTATGCTGCTTATTCCTCTTCGTACGATGCCTCTTCCTCCTCGTATGTTTTGCCTCGTTTCTCGTACTTCATCCCACTTTCTTCCGCCTTCTCCTTGTCAGAACCTATCAAAAAAATTCCTCTGTTGTCGGGCCGGTTTTAGCCATAACTTCTTATTGACACAAATGGAAAGATTGTCAATCCTTTGATTACAAGTCGTTTTGCGAGAAATGTGCATGAGTGCACATAAAAATTTTCTTTAAAAATAATAGAGTGATATGATTTGTTTCCTTCTTTATATATACTCTTTGTCTCTAAATTGAAAATTATATATTAACTGATCCAGTTGCAGGCATCCCATTCTCGGGTGGCACGACTAGTTTGTTGGACATATATTGATTTAATCATGCAAAAATAAATAATGGTGTAAAGTTCTGATTTTCCTAATTGGCAATTTGTGGATGTTATGCAAATATGGAATGATTGTGTTGAAACATCAAAGAAGGAATGTTAGTGATATAAGGAAGGTGGAGTTATAATCTGAGAAGAAGTATTTTCGTTCATAATGTTTTGATTAAAGAATATATCAATTCCTATATTTATGAGATTGGATTAGATTTGTGGAATTGAAGTATTCGGTTATGGAAAAAGATATGGAAAATATATTCTAATTCCTATCTCCAATGAATTTGATTAAAATCAGAATTTGAAATGGAGAAGGAATTATATACGATTTCAGAATTTCCATGTTGGAACATACTGGAAAATTCAGATTTGACGAGTAGAATATTGCAATGGATTTTGAGTATGGAAATTAGAGATTTAGCAATATTTATTCCAGCCGAACAGAAGCATAATGGAATTATGGTAAATACCTATATTTGTGGAATTGGAATTGAATGAATATTATGGGATATTTGAGATAAGGAAAACCTTTATTTATGAGATTGGGATATGTTTCAGAAGAAGATAAAAAAAATAGGAATATTATGCAGATAATTATGGAGTATTCCGATCTGCAATGGACTATTAATAGAGGACATTATAGGGCTGCAATGGGTGCAAATTTAATTGAGAAAAAAATCTGCATTCAGATTTTACATTCCGCGCGAGAAGTTTTGCAAAGAGCCAGAATCATCATGTTCTAACATACACGACCTGTGTGCTAAAGTTCAGAACGTAGGCCTTAATTCCTCGAGAGGAGGAGATATAGCGTCGACGAGTTTCAAGGTCAGAGAGAGTCTGATCAAGGTGGATCAGTAGCAAGGGGAGCTTGCAAAATCCACACGTTTAGAATTAGAAAAGATAAGTATGGTTGTATGGTGTACTATGTACTATATCTTTCTAATTAGTGGATTTATCCTGAACTGGGCCAGGCCCCGCAGACTTAGGTGGATTTCACCGAACTGCGTAACCAAGTTGTGTGTCTCGTTCATTATTTACTTTACATACTTGGTTAGATAAGCTATGTTGGAACATAGGCGATATGAATCTCCTTGTGAAGACTCTGGATTGCGGAATATTAGATCTTTAACTTGGGTGGAAATCTCGTCCAACCACACAAGTTGCACGCAGTTCAAGCGTATAGCCCGCAGGGTACACTCAACTATGACTTATGAGCGTCTAGCCCGCACGGTACACTTACAAGGGTTCTCTATAAACGTCTAGCCCGCGGGGTACGAATATAAAGAGAGTATTAAATACTTAAATAGCCCGCAGGTTTAAGAAACAATGAAGATTATGAGAATGTCTCAAAAGTCTGAATAAATTTGATAAAGTTTATCAAATCTCGGCCAAAGCCTCTCTTTAAATAGAGAAGAATCTGAGCTCTTCAAACCCTAAGCACAAATAGAAACTGAATCAAATTTTATGACAGCTCATATCTAACTAAAATACCAAAAATCAAATATATACTAATCTAAATCTGAAGTTGGCCGAACTGCGCAATAATCTGGCCGAATTTGCACAATACCATGCAATCTCGCATTATGCAATTTGAATCAATATTCCATGCATTCTCGTCTTCAAGGCATAATTATTCCATAATCCAATCTTCTTATTTGATGCAATCTTCTTATTCCATAATCTTCAATAACCCATGCAATCTTCATTGCATAATCCAAGAAGCAATCTAACTCGATTGCATAACCTGATGGTTTGTGTCTTTATTACAAAATAAAAATAATTCAAGAGGAACATATAAGAACTTGCAAATTAATATCATGTCAAGGATAGAAAGTGAAAATGAAGAACAATTGAAATAAAGAGCAAAAAGAATAACACAGTCTTCTATAATTCATTATATTTCTCAGTTATTACCATAAACAATTTATGAATACAAATTATTGCACAAGTTCATTTTGTCTTCTCTTAATTTTGTTAGGAAATTGGGGTATGTTTTCCTTAATAGTAAACATACCTTTTCCATTGATTTGCATTAATTAATTACATATATTTTTGAAAATAATTTTTTATAAGTTAATGTTTGATTTTATATTTCCTTACTTCTTGCAATGCACAATTTCTTGAAATTTGTAAAAATAATAATTTTAATCTTTATCATTGTTTTATGAGCAAATGACTTCCGCGACCCTTGAAATATCTCGATCGTTCACCTTTCACCCCTCATCTTTTATTTTGAACGCTTTTGACCCCCTAATTTACAAAATTGGTTAATCGTGGTTGTTCCGTCAGGTCAAACCATCAATTTAGGTTAAAGAGTCAATTTTAAGGGCAAAATTGACATTTTTGTTTTTGTTTTTCTTTTCCTTTCGTTTTATTTTTCCTTTTGCTTTTCCCTTCTCCTTCAGCTTCCCCTTCCTCATTCTTCCATTAGAACCACCATCCTCGAGCCCCAATGAAGCCCTCATTCCCACTCCGACCACCGTCGCTGCCTCCGCCACTCTTCAGCCACCCCAAACCAATCATCCGGCTCCTCATATCCTTCTCCCTTAACCCGACCCGAAATATCAAGCTTGCCTGCTCCCTCCAATCTGAGACACTCCAAATTTTGGAATGGCCCACCGTCTACGCCCAGTTCGTGGCCTTCACCTCCATTTCTATGAGCCTTGTTGTCTTCCACTCAGACCACTACCGGCGCCGCCACTCTTCAGCCACCTCAAACCGATAATCCGCCTCCTCATCTCCTTCTCCTCTGACCTGAAATGAAACCTTAGGCTTGCCCACTCCCTCAAATTCGGGACATTCATGATTTTGGAATAGCCCGCTGCCTGTGCCCAACTCGCGACCTTCACCTTCAGTTCCATGGGCCTGCTGTCTATGCCCAGCTTGTGACCTTCATCTCCACTTATGGGTTAGTCGGAGGAAATGGAGATGTGGATTCAGATAATAGCGGAATAACAACGGTGGTCACAGTGGGAATGATGGTTTCAGGTGGTACGACTGGAGGGTGGTGGTTTTAGTAAGAGAATGGGGAAGGGGAAGGTAAAGGGGAAAAGGAAAAGGAAGAAGAAAAGGAAAAAAGAAAAATGGAAATGTCAATATCGCCCTTAAAATTATTTTAAGCTTATTTGACAGTTTGACTGACGGAATGACCACGATTCACCATCTTTTAAGTTGAGGGTCAAAAGTTTTTAAAAAAGATGAAAGGGTAAAGGTGAACGATCGTGATAGTTCAAGAGTCACGTAAGTCATTTGTTCTTGTTTTGTAATAACTAAATTTATTATTTTATTTTATTATTCATACATTTATTCTTAAATGAATACACTTTATTATTATTATTTTCAATTTTAATGGGATATGTAAATATAACATATTAATTAAATTAAATATTTTAATAAAAACCATCAAGCAACGCGTGGTGGGTCTCCAACTAGTTTATTTTTAAAATATATTGAATTCAATTTTTATATCCTATGGGACGTCCATACTTAAAAGATTTACGTATGTAATTTTTTAACATCACTATCAGTGGGAGGTCGTTGTCGTGCCTCTCAAGGATAGTATTTATATGCCCTAATTGCGGCTATACTACTAGAAAGTAGATAGTGGCAAGTCGGGGTCGTCCACAGAGAA
>JAULKK010307580.1:0-12142 GCA_032355705.1 Rubia peregrina
CCTAATAAGACAATAATTACTTTGACCCTCTTGAACTGAACCCGCTTATCCAAAACATACATCGCTACCCATTTAGGGGAAGTCTACGTCAATGTAGATGTTAATTGTGGATTTATTTAGCTGCAACCGAGGACAATTAAGTAGTTTTTCATGTAGTACTTTAAGTGCTCGCCTTTAAGTATGGCGAATCCAACGTCCACGTCCCGAACATAATCCTTGGACGAATCTGGTTCCAACGGCATGCAGCTCAAGTTACTGTTAGTTTCGATCCTCAGAGATATCACATTGGCATAGTTGTTGCTTGTGGTTGGGTTTGCCTACGGGAGATCTTTTGGTGAGTCTTCTGACTAGGGTTCTTAGGTGCCCTAAAACCGTAGCCACCAGGTCCACTGTTATGTCTGATCAGAATCTGCAAGACAAAGCCCCCGGAGTGGTCCGGGGAAAGAGTCTACAACTGTAACACCACTTGATCCAACCACGATCTATGTTGTCCAAACTGTAAGCACTTTGAAAAACACAGATCCATCGAACCCAAATTAGTGGAAAACCAAAAATAAAACCACAAACAAAATTGCGAAAACACGATCTGTATAAGAAGATCAAGAACAAGTAAATTGAGTTATCATCATGAACACAACGATTTAATCGATCAGGTCGAAGAACAAAACTAATATGTGGAGACAAACACACTTATTCATTAATAAAAATATGAATTAAAATAAACTGTTATTCCCCATCTCCCCCAATGAGAAGATGGGGATATGATTGAAGAAGAAGTGTTGCGGCTTGGAGAGAGGGTTTCATGTGTTTGTTTTCATTTTATATATATCAAACATGGGAATATCATTTCAAAGTATTGGAAATTGCCCAGAATCGTTTGAGTACAAGAAGTTTGAGGGAAGGTGCCACACAATAGTATCTGAAGAACTACACCTTGCAACACATGCTAAACAATGAGATGAGTGGTTCACCAGTCTAGGAACCCAACAAGATATTTAAAGTGATGGATATGAATCAAAAAGCGTATTTCATTTATCAAATCCTGCAAATCATAAGGAATCTCCACACCATCATCTTGTCGAACCATACGAAAGACATCTCCTATCAAAGTAGCATCCTGATAATTGAGTTGCACAGCAGCCAAAATAGCTTCTTTCTAGGCAAGTGCTTCAGCTTTGAGTGATGACCGAATAGACAAACGTCGATACGCATGAGCTTGGTAGAAAGCACAGTGATGATCAAGACATAGAAGACCCAAACCAGCAGAAAGTGAATCCGACGAAAGAGGGAGGCATCAAAATAAACCTTGGCACCATGCGTAGGAGGCCAAAGATTAGAGTTGTGAAAATTCTGTTAACAATAAAATGCCGAAGCTGCAACTATTTCCACATGGCCATGGATTTGTTGAAAGCATTGCAAGTTACGTTGGCGCCAAATCGATTCACCTGAAAATTTATCCCAATTTTTAACCAACAATAGGCAACATGTGATGTAACTCATTTACTAACATAACTTCTTTCCAATAAAAGGTTATACGACGGTAATTTTTTTAACATGAAGCATCAGATTGTTACTGTCCGGTTAGAATTTGACTTCCTTGTATTTCAATGTTAGAGTTCTTTTATGAATCAATCTCTGTCATCGATCTATGCTATATAAATAAGGCATCTAATTAATCAACACAAGACATCCTTTTCAGTTTATCTTCATCGTATTACCTATCTGTAAATTGTTTCATCACCATACCTATTAGCGATGTTTGAAATTTCTGAAACTCTCCCATCTTTGCCCGAAGAACTCGTCAATGAAATACTGCTACGCGTTAAACATGTAAAAGCCATTGGGCGATTCAGGTGCGTTTCGAAGACATGCCGATCTCTTTTGTCCAGCCCTCAATTCGTCAAATCCCACCTTAATGGCCCCGAAAACATCTTCTTTTTGGATTATGATTCTGCTGAAGCCTACGTCGCAACCTTCACTGCTAAAAGCTGCGTTGCAACGAAGGTGAAGTTTCCATTACGTGAAAAGAAGTCGTTTCACCGGATGGCACCGGTGCAAGGTTCATGCCATGGCTTGGTTCTGCTCTTTTTCGATCAGGGTTTACTTTTGTTGAATCCGATTACTGGAGAAGCCGCGGAAATCCCACCCTACGGGGGAGGATTGAGCACCTATAGCTATGGTCAATTCTCCTGTGGTTTTGGCCTGGGATATGATAGTTGTACGGATGATTACAAAGTATTCTCAGCACAAGAGGATGGTGTGGATATTTACAGCGTGAAAACCAGAACCTGGAAAACTTTGCGGAATCCTCCTCGCTTTTATCATAACACGTTCTTCCCAGCGACGAGGGCTTTTGTGGGTGGCCGCCTGAATTTCATGTCGCGTGTTAGAACTGATGGCTCGTTTGTTTTAGCGGCTTTCAATGTGGCCACTGAGGAAGTTGAAAGCGTGCCGTATCCCAAAGGATTTCGCGGTCTCATACCAATTATTGATAAATTCACTGTTCTTGGAGGATGCCTCGCGATGGTGGTTGCTTCGGGAGGTTCTTATGATGTTTGGGTGATGAAAGAGTACGGTGTCCAAGATTCTTGGGCCAAATTTACCATGGTTCCTCCTAGCCGAGATATGATGCCTCTTTGTTTTCTGGGTGAAGATGAGATAGTTTTCAATACCGCAACCAGATTCAGGGCCTGTGAGCAGTATCCGAGCAGATTTTTTAGATATAATTGGAGAAGCGGAGTTTGGAGGGATATGGAAGTAGATGGTGCTCCCAAATCCATCTTGGCAACAGCAAGATTAAGCTTTAGAGAGAGCCTTATATCTCCCTTTTACTAATGTTTAGCTAGGAAAGTGTGTTTGTTGTTACTTGAAGTTATGTTATTTTTTGGTTCATTATTCAAGTATCAACATCTGATCAAACGTAATCCTTGTCAACATCTGTTATCTGAAAATCGCGGTATCGGGTTGCAGGCTCATTAACATTCAACAAAAGACACTCTTATACAGTGGAAGCTTTATGTGCTTTGCAGTTTCTGAATGATAGTTCTCCACATTCTAAAGCGAGTTGAATTGCTTTGTTTTGCAGTTTCGAGTTGCATATGAAATGTTGCTGAAGAAATTGGCGCTCGCTTCTTCTCTAATTGTAATGGGAGATCGGAGATTAAAATTACAGTGTTGAATGTAATCTTCTGATCAAAAATATCGTTTCTATAATTTGTATATGGATGTATTGGAGTTGTAATCCGAGAATTTAAGGGAGGTGTTCGGAAATTATATGCACTTTTGAAAAGTCTAGTTCTATCTGTTTGGTTATTCTAATGTTTTTATAAGTTCATACCTTTTCAAAATTCATATATTATGAAATTTTATCACATGATGATTGTAATGTGAGGTAGGGTTTTTTAAGAATAAATTTAACTTCAATATTTATTTGCATGATTTTTTTTATTTCATAAAGGCCAATAGAACATTGTTACTACCCTGCTGGTTTTATCATCTACTTCATCTGTCTCATTTTAAATTGTAATTTAACTATTCATTTAGTCAAACTTCTTAAACTTGACCATAAACTTGAATTGATGTAAAAATATAAGGGTTAAAGGCTTTTCTAACCATACCTTTATGCTGAAAGTGCTAATATAACCCTGTGAAATAAAAAAGTCATAAACTAACTATAACTTTGTGATGAATTGTGCCGATATAACCTTCAGGCCACATTCCGGTGTTACTCACCAATTGAGCTGTTGACGGGACCCAAAATGATGAACATGCCCTCGACCATTTTAGCTTATTTTTCCCCATTTTACCCCTCTTGTTGCCACCAACCACCGCCACCCACTGTCACCCTCTCTCCGACCACCACAAACACCATCCACCACCTTCTCTCCGCCCACCCTAACCACAACCACTGGTTGCCAACCCCCCCCCTACCCAACCACCACAAGCACACCTCTGCTACCACATTACCACCTTCCACCGCCAGCTACCACCTCCAACCACTACCACCGCCAACCACCACCATAGTCACCCAATAAATACACTGGCCTCGCACCACCACCCCACCGTCGTCCAACCATTGCCACTCCACCGCTCAGATTTGCTCCACCACGACCCTGGGTTTTGACATCTCCACCGCCAATATTCCTATGCTAGACTCATGTCACGCCGCTACCACGTAGGAGATGGTCACACCAACTCTGATCGATTGATAAATCCTGGATAAGGGAGATGGCCTCGCCTCCCGGATCGATTAACAAATGGCAGAAGAACGGCACATGGGGGAAGAAGAAACGACAACGAAGAGAATGAGAATGGAGTGATGACGCGGGGAATGAGAATGGAGGAACGGCGGCGAAGGGGTAGAATGGAGTGGCGACGGAGGGAAGGAGAAAATTGCTTGGGGTAATACCAATTTAATCATTTTCTTTTTTATCAGGGGTAAAAATGTCATTTCATTAAAATTCAGTCAATTTCGGCGTTGACAATTGGAGTCAACCGCTCTCAAGGTTATATTTTCACATACATCATAAAGTTATGGTTATTTTGGTACTTTCTCATTTTACATGGTTATACTGACACTTTTATCTTAAAGTCTGGGTTATTTTGGCTCTTCCCAAATACCATATAATAGAAATTGTTTCCTTGGTTTTTTGTCAACCGATGATATTGAAGTTATTTTGACTAACCTAAACTCAAATTGTCTAAAAGTAACATACTAATATTATAATATGTTATTGATTTTAATTCTTTACTAAATATAATCAAGAGAAAAGCGCATTTTTAACCATATGTTTTGTTCGAAAGTGCAGATATGAACTTGTAAAATCTGAAAGGGCAAATCTAATCCTGGAATTCATTGATCAGAATGCAACGGTCAATTTGGCCAGAAATTTATGAAAAGACTATTATACCCCTATTTAAAAAAGAAAAAAGAAAAATGCAACTCTACCCTCACCCTGCCCAACAAACCCTCGTGACAGCTTTACTCCAGAGCATGTACAGTGGGGGATTTAGAGTGGGTTGGATTAAAAATTGGGACCAAATAGGGATAATTTATTCCCACAATGGGGGGCTGAAAGCTATTCCAAAATATGAATTGCTGAGGTGGAAGAGAATGGTTAATTATTTAATTAACTGAAACGATTTTAATGGTTTGAGAGTGGTTCCCAGTGTAATGTGGCTGCGGAGAGATCTGGGGGAGTTTTTTAGGGTTGTTGACTTGTTGCCCCTCTCTCTGCAAATTCGCCCATTTCCTCTTCAATCCCAAATCACCAACCCTTCAGACATAAAATCACCTCAAACAATAATAATAATCATCATCAAATTTGTCTTCTTCAGAGCAAGATTGCTTTACTCCATATTTTTCTCCGTCAAAGGCAACCTGTCATCGTCGATGAGCGTCATCTTCAATTTTCTTCTTCGTCGCCTTGCGACGCCCCATACCGGTGGTCGGAGATCATTTCCCCAAAACCATTTCGCCGTTCAGCGCTATTAGGTTCGTCGCCAAAATGAGGGGATGCAAGGGTGGCTTCGGGAACTGGGTGGTGAGTGATGGGTGACAGGGCTGGCTTCCAGGCGGGTGGTTAGGGTTTGGGCTTGGGTTTTGTCTTACTGAATGAATGTAGGGGGCAGCGACGGAGGAGGGGGAAATGGTTGTGGTGGGCGTGTTAGCGGCGGCACCGTAGGAAGTTTTGGTTCTGAAAGTTTGAAGGTTTGAAAGTTTCATCGGCTTGAATGAAGATGTTCATGTTGGGGTTATTTCTTAACCTGGCGCAACATTCTTCCTAGTGAGGCACCCATAGGAGTTTTCTTTTGATTGTTGGCTTCTGGATGCTGGTCAACGGGACATATGGGTTTTGGCGCGGGAGTTAATGACGGGGTAATAATTCCGGCGGTGGAGGTACAACGACACCGGTGGTCTGCGCCGGCAGGTGGCGGTGGTGGTCAATGGGTTGCGGCGGGTTTAGGGTAGAGAGGAAGAAGCTTAAGGGGCATAGTGGTCATTAGATACTTAGTTTTAAGTTTAGAGGTATTTTTGTCTTTAAACAAATGGTCAACGCCATAATTTTATCACACAATGTCTGAATAGTGTAAATTGGGTAAAACTGCACAATTTGATCAAAAGATAAGGTTACTCCTGCACTTTCAAATTTTAGAAGATCATTTCTACAGTTTCTCAGTCTTATAAGGTCATTTTTGCATTTTTCCCTATAATCAATTATAAATTGTTAAAATATACTCCCTCCGTCCCACTCTAAATTGCTTATTTACTTTTTGAGAGTCAAACTTCGCAAACTTTGACTCTAAATATAAATTAATATATAAATAATAAATATATCATGTGAGATATTATTAAATTTGTCTTAACATCTATTTTCTAAATATATTTTTTCCACGCGACATTATTAAATGTAACTAGAGATATTTGCGGTCAAACATGCTCATTGAAGACCGTGAAAAAGTAAATAAATAATTTAAAGTGGGACAGAGGGAGTATGTTACAACGAATCTAACAATGTATCACATAATAATATTTATACTTAGATACCGATTCAATTTTAGTTAACTAATTAACTAAAATTTGAACACATCATTTAGCTCATACAATATGAAGTGAGTTTTCCACAAATGAACTTAACAATTAGGGAGTCCCTTGATTAAAGTCTACATGTCGTATTGACAATTTGCTACTCGACCATTGTCTCCAAATTTATCGTCTTCATTGGATTACGTCAACTCTATAATTTTGTTGAGTCTGTTGCTAAATTTCTCTACTCAGCGTTGTAAGTCACATGATAGAGGAATGTCATGGGCAAGAGTTGTCCTAGTTTTGAAGAGGTTGATCAGAGTAATCCCCATCGAGTTGCAACAACTACATAGTTATAATATTTTTACTCGAGACCACTTTAAAAGTTAATTGCTAAATTTCTTCGATCAACAACGAAAAGACACTAAAATCTAGGGTTGGGATTTTGAGCCAAAATACCGTACCAACCAACCTACCAACCGAACCACGGTATTATCGTACCGTACCACACATGTTTTATGGTATGGTAATGGTATTATCGTACCGTACCACATATTTATATATTAAAAACATAACTGATATTATATGAAATCCGAGCTTTTATTTAGTTATAAGACTTGGTCATTTGTTAATATTAGAACCAAATTAATGATTTAAATATGTAATTTGTATGTTTGTTCCAATATGTTGGATATTGGTAAAGGTTTAAAATATTTTCTTAAATTAAATTTCTTGACAAGTGACATTTTTGTTCTAAATCTTACAAAAAATTGAAAATCACAATTTTATTTATTTATTATAACTTACTTATTACAAAAAGTTTTGTTTTAGACCGATTAACTGTTAAACAAAGGTATTTTATTGTTGATGTAACTAATATGTTAATTTGATTCTTGCTTTTATTTATTGCAACGAGGTTCGATCCTATAATTTCAAATTTAAAAAAAAATGTATCGTAGTGTATAAATAATTATAGTGAGTCCTAACAAAATATTGAAATGACATTTTTCATGATTGGTCGACCGTTAGTCGGGCTAATAAGAGACTCTCTACTTAATATAGTTCTTATTTTGATGTTATCTTACTTTATTATTATTATTATTAGCGAATATTCAATTTTATAAAATTAAGATTATACAATAGCAAATTTTAATAATTAATAATTTATTTTGTGAGCAAATAATTAATTCATTATAACTTATATTTGGTGGTCTTATACCATACCGTACCGATACCAACCAACTTTTGTGTATACCGATGTGTTGGTATGCCAAGGATTTGGTACGGTATTGATTTTAAAAATAATATACCGACATTGTTAGTATGGTATGTGATATTAGTAAAAAGTGATTATAACCGTATCGAATCCACCTCTTCTTAAATCACGTCGAAGTCCCAAGATCACCAACACTGAAACCAAAAAAAACTATGCTTTAGTTTTCAGAATCGATTAAAACTAGTTATGCAAGCATCTACCCAAGAAGTAACTTAAAGCTATAGGACCTCTATAAAGTTAAGAATAAATTCCAGTATTTGAAAATTCAAGGGAAAGGTCAAACTAAATTATTATCTCCTGATCCTGGGAATATGATTTATTTAGTTGTGAGAAATGCAAGTAAGTTAGGAACGACCTATCCTCCAAAAGATGGATATGTCGTAACGAATCTAACTATGTATCAGACATTAGTATTTATACGTATATAAAAATTCAATTCTAGGATCAAAGATAATAAATTTTAACTAAATCAATAGTTAAATTACAGTTCAAAATGAGACTGTAGGAGTAATATAAAATCATCACCAATAATAATCAGACAATATAAGAAACTTTTATTCTCTTTTAGATATTCAGAACAAGTGGAGCACACTGAAACGAATAATACATTTAAAACATGTAATTATGCTATTATTCAAACTGTAAATGATTCACTTCTTTTGGGTGTGTGTGTGGGGGAACCTTAATAATAATGATTGGAATGGTTGATCAAATCACAATCCTCAACTTCCTTAACCATGACCCCTCTGCTAAATAAGAGCTGACTATCCCTAAATCAAGTTTCAATTCACTTATTATCACTAACTGTACATTAGACGGTTAGAATAGTAAAAAGGTAAAAAAAATTAGTTGCAATAATAAAATTTTATTATGTAACGTGCAGTAGTTATAAGCTTATGACCCGATTAGTACAACGCGAAAGTTTTATCCTAATTTCTTATAATTTACCGTATTTCCATAACTTATGAAAAACTATCTTTCAAGAGACGGACCCAAAATTTAAAACGGGATCCATAAGCATGACATGTAAACTGGGCCTTAGAATCCATATTGTGGGCTTTACGTATTCTCGGCCTTGCTTAAATTATTGCTAAAGCCCGGTCAACTAGCACAAGTTAACATCCAAATTAGGGCTACTCGCTCAACTAAGCGCAGCCTATAAATTCATGCCGCTCCCAACCTTCTCCGCAGACACTCGTCTCCATCTTCTCCGCCGCCTTCTTCTGCGTATTATCTGTGAATTTTTTTTCTGCTTGGATGTGTAAATATTATTTGCTGATCGGAAATTCCTGTGCTCGAAGATTCTGAACTGCGGGGAGGCGAATGTGAATGCCTCGTCGCGGAGAAGAGCAGCAGGTACAGTGATGAGAGCGAGATATCGTTTCAGTCGTCCATTTCGTTTGATTGGCGATTCGATTGTTGCTCGTCTCACATTTCATTCCTTTTTTCAAACTTTTTTTTGTTGATTCGAATTTTCTGGTCTTTAAAAATCAGATATTGTTGCTTGATCTTTCGATCTGTTAGGTCTCTTCTTGTGGATTTTTGGGTTTTATTAAATAACTTGCTGAACTAAAATGATTGCATTCCTAATAATTTGCTGTTATACGTAATGTGATGTTCTTAAAATTCTGGTTATATTTATGCTGTAAATACATAAATTTCTGATCTATTATACCGTGAATACGTTTATGCTCTATCAAATTTTGTTTTAAATCCCTACCCTTATGGGAGTGTTTATAGAGCGTCCGGAACTTTCGACTTGTGCTCGGTGACTAATTATATGTAACTTAAATAATTGTCATATACTAAAAAATTAGTCACATAAAAAATAAATCTTAATGATAAGGACAAATTTTGGAATCCTCGTAGAATAAACGAGTATCAGATATGTATTTAAATTTATCTTGCTCTCGCAAAGTATGAATTAAATGGATGAAAATAATTTTAATTTTACTAAAGATGGAATGTATCAATATTAAATATTAGGGAAAATATACAAATGTAACATTATATATTTGAAAAGTAGTAGATATAATTTTGAGATACTTTTTAGTGTAAATGTAACTCAAATAAGGGTATAACTGCCCAAAAATAATTAAAATGTCCTTGGACCAAATCCTTAAGTGGTCAGTTATGCCCTTATTCGACGTGCAAAAATGAACAAGCAAAAAATAAATGTGAGTTATGTATACAAATTTGAAGGATTATATAACTCATCTAAAGATTAGACATACAGTGAATAGTTGAAAAGTTTGAATACTTTGGAAAATTTGTTTGGGGAAATGTACAAATATAATCTTATTTAATTGAGAAAGTGTATATAACGTTGAAACAAGTTTTCTTGCAAACATCAATCTAACTACTTAACGAACGTGTAAATATAACCTTCTGGTGATATTTTCAATGTTGACTTGAGTTTACCGTAGTTGACCTTATCTGAAATGACAAAAAAGTTCTTGGCCAAATATTGACTCTAAATGGATAGTTTTGCCGTTTCCTCTCCCATCACCACCACCACCACCGTACTCATTGTCGCCACTATGTCCTCTACTTCTTCATCCGACGACTCTTGCAAACGAGCCCTTCTTTGACCTGGATTTCGCCATCCCAGATGACGATGACGACGATGAAAGCAGCGACTCCGAGGACGATAGCGTTCTCCCTCCTCCGGCAAGCCCTTCATCTCGAGAAGCAGTGCCACCGCAAGCTGACATCAGCACTAGCAAGACGTCGTCCGCTTCAATCGTCGAAATTCGCCAGACCGTCGAAACATCGGACCCACCAATGCTTAATTCGTCTAATTCGTCAAGCGGCCTACCCCGCCTCTGCCTCTGCCTTGGCCCCGCCTCTGCCCTAGCCTAACCACTCCAAATCTCCTCCACCCGGGCTAGATGGCGATTTGAATTCAAAGCTACGACCACCAAGAACTCCACCACCGCCGCTCCATTCATCTTGGCACCACTCAATGACCACCTCAAATCCCCAGCTCCGTCGACACCGAAGATCCCAATGCAACCCAATCTCGGCCCTCCAACGAAACCCTATCCCCACGCCACCTCCGCTACCATCAACCACCATTTCCAGCACTGCTCAGTCAAGTGCCGAAAAATAGAGACCCATCTTCTTCGCGTCGCCATCCACCGGGAACCCGCCTCAACTCGCACTGCCGCTAGGCGCCGGAGTGGAAGAAGAGAAAGGCAATTTTCTCTTTCAGTGGAAGAAGAGAAAACGAAGAGAAACACAAACAGAGAAGGAGAGAAACGCAGAAGGAGAAAGAGAGAAGGGGTATAATAGTAACTTCACTATTTTCATTTTTATAAAAAAATCAAAGGGGTAAAATTGACTTTTCATATAATTCCAAGCTCAAACTCCTGAAAAGGGTTATATTTGCACATAAACTAAGTATCTATGGTTATATTTGTACTTTCAATAATCACAGGGTTATATGTGCACTTTCGCGAATTATGTAGGATTATATATGCACTTAGCTCAACTGTTTGATTTTTAAAAGTTCATGGTTATATTATGGAATTTATATCATTTTGGGTAATATTATTGTGAAAAAAGATGATATTATTGTGGAATATTACCTACATTCCAGATTAAATGGCACGAAATCAAGATTCAGTCAAACTAAGAAAAATTTGACTACATATTTGAATAAATATATAAATAATATTGTTGTATGCGATATTGTTGGATTTGTCATGACAAGTAGTTTTTGAAAAGTAATTTTTTGTTTATTGATATTATATGTAGTTAAATATATTAACGGCCAAACGTTTGTGTTGGAGACCGTGGAAACAATTATGTGCAATTTAAATTGGGACATAATGAGTATGTCATATGTGTTAGGATGGACAAATATAACAAAAATAGAAAATATGTCATTTTCTTGGGATGGATGAAGTATAATATTTAAACTTTATTCACAATTTTTTTAGAATGACTAATCACTAAATTTGTTGATAGGGTTATTTTATATTTGATGTAAATATTAGGTTGATTTGAATTTGAATTTACTTATTGCAATAAAATTTTCTTAATTTTGATTTTTTAAAAAATATATCGTAATGTATAATTTTCAGTCCTAGTCAAAGATTATCATCCATATTTCTTACATTTATGCACACACGTTTATGCTTGTTAATGTAATAGAAGAAGTGGAGGATTGGTAAGAGTTTGACAAAAATTAATTATAAATTTGAGTTAAAAGAAGAAAATAGTTTTCAAAAAAGACAAAGTCTTGGGAAAGACGGTCTTTCCATTAACTTATAAAAAAACAGAGTTTAATTAGAATAATAAAAGGTTAGAGGTCTTAGTTGCAATATTAAAATTTT
>JAULKK010307597.1:0-12141 GCA_032355705.1 Rubia peregrina
CACCCCTACCTACCTTAGCTCCGTCACCCACCCATACCTACCCTAGCTCAACCTCTCCCCCACCACCACCTCTCCCATGTCACCACCTCTCCCATGTCACCACATCTCCCATGCCACCACCTCTCCCCCACCACCACCTCTCATGTCACCACCTCTCACATGCCACCATCTCTCCCATGCCACCCACCACCACTGCTCAACCCTACTCGCTCAGCTCCATCACCATCGCGGTAATAGCCCCTCCACAACTACGTAATAGCCCCCCCACCGTAAAATAGCCCCCCTTCACCGCGTAATAGACGCCCACCACCACCTCGGAACCCTAGTCCACTCGCCTGCCGTTCGCACCACCCTCATGAAATGAACCCGACTTAGGCAGAGGTTCGGTGGAGGAATAAGTTTTCGATGGAGCAGAGGCAGAGGAAAATAAGGGGGGATTAGGCAAAGGAATGAGAGCGGGGAAGAAATAGGAGTGATGGTGGCGGGGTGAGAGAACGGAAGAAAGAGAGGAATTTTTTGTTTTGATAAAAGCAAGGGCATTGATGGCTTTTGCATTTTTCTTTTTTAGTAATTTTTAATAGATGGGTAAAATAGTCGTTACAACGGTTTTCCGTCATTTCTGTCGTTGACATTTTGGGCAACGATTTTTCAGGGTTATTTTTACACTTTCAGATATCACAAGATCATTTCTGCACTTTTGTCCAAAATATATGATTAAAAACAACCTTTGCTCATAAATATATTAAATATTTTTTGAATAAAAATGTGTAGTTTGATCTAGGATTGAAGGAGTAGGGAACTAATTATACTAGATGGATTAATAAAATTTATTGTCTTCACACCTTTCAAATTATTTTTTTGTATTTTGACTTTTCGAGTCAAATTAAATCAATTTCAATCGTTCAATTTTATGAACATATAATTAGTATCGTGTAATATATTGTTGGATTCATTATAAAGTATTCTTTCAAATTATGGGAAAATGCTCAGATAGTCTCAATTTCCATTGGAGCAAAAGGCGATGACGATCGCCCCCACCTGCCCGACACCACATGCCCTGTTGAAGGAGGTAAATTCACGGTAGCCCAGCGCCACGATCGTTGGCCGGCCATACTCGGTGCGCACAAGGGACCTCTGCCACAACCCATAAGTCCGAACATGGGGGCCCAGTGTCGGTAAATCTCCACACTGCCGCAACCGAGTTTCGAATTTCTGACAATTGGAGCAGATGAACCAACTCTCAACCGATGGGGTACATCCGTGTAAGTGCAAATATGATCCCCAATTTTTTGAAAGTACAATCTCATTTAGACCGACCTTAAATTTGAAAACTGCAATCTTGGTCCCAAAGATAGTCGTTAACTGAATTTTTTTCGGTATGAAAAGATAAATTTGTCCCTATTTCTCACTTTTTTGACCACTTTTTCGCTTGAAGGCCCCACTCATTTTGATGACTGATCAGGAGCTTAGTCGTTGCTTGTGCATAACTTACTTATGTATGGGTATTTTTAACTCTCTATCTGACAGAGTAATGCTTATTTGAAAGTAGGGAGATCCTGTTTTAAAAATAAACTATTTTTTATACTTTACCAAACGCTAAAAATTATTTTGCTTATAAGTAAAGTAGCATAAAAGTTCTGCCAAACAAAGTCTAATATGACAAAATCTTGGAAAAAATTACATTCCCATAGGCATATGGAAATATTGGTTGAATTAGGATTATACAAAAATAAAAAAGTTTTAGTTGCAATATTAAAATTTTATTATGCAATGTGGAATAGTTATAAGTTTATGAATGCCCATACCTACCCTAGATCTACTTGCCCATGTCACGTAGAACCCGTGAGTCACGTCAACGAGTTTCGAGAGCTTCGATTTAGAGTCCTCGGGATCTGAGATGTCGCACTGGATGTATTCGATCGGATGATCGATGCTCCACAGCGACTGGGGGCAGGGGGCTACGCCGTAGACCAGGGGGGACCCAGGTAATTTTTTTTGTGGGTCATGATTTAATTTGATGATTCTGTCATTGAAAACAGTGTTAAATTTTTGGGAAATTTTAAAAATTAGATAAATAAAGTGGGTTTAAAATTAAAAATAAACTAAAACACCAATAAAAATTATATATTAATTAACTATAAAAATTTAAAATAATTTATTTTGAAAAAAAAGTAGGGCAATTGCCCTACCTTGTCCACATGTGGCTCCGCCACTGCCGTAGACCTTCCACGGGCCGCCGGGGGTGTCGGCGAGGGGAGGATCTCGGCCAAGTTATTTCCCACGATTCCGGTGACGCCGACCACCAGGGCCACTCTCTGGTACTTGGGCGGCGCGTAATATTCTTCGAACCTTTTATGCGGAGATTTCGACGATTTTGATGTGATAAAATGGAGTAAATATGTGTTGAGGAATGATTTTGATGGCGTTGTTTACCTTTGCAGCTCCGACGGCTCCAGCCCACCACCAGCTCATTGTTGAGAGTCGCCGGAGAATTTCAAAAGAAGGGCATTCAGTTTTGGAGATTTAGTGCAGTTGTATTGCACTCTGTTACAAAACTTGATCATAGTTTTAGAGGTTTGCTCTTTACAGTCATTCTTTTACTCTTTGCAGTCCCTAAAAAATTGAAAAAAAGACTATTGTGCCCATATTAGTTGTCATGTGAAATTGAAGATCCAAATGAAACTTTTCATTTCTTCAAATTTGCCCCAGACATTTCTAAGCTTCATTCCTTCTTTCTAGTCTTGATTTACAGGAATGGGGTATTTTAGTGTAAGTGAAATTATGATATTTCTTGAACAAATCCGCTGGAAGAACGGGCCGGACGCGCAAAATGTGCGTCCCAGCCTTTTTGTGCGTCCCGGCCTGCTATGGGACGCACAAAACGTGCGTCCCGGCCTTCTTTTCGTGCGTCCAGGCCTTCTATGGGACGCACAAAACGTGCGTCCCAGCCTTCTATGAGAAGCACGAAATATGCGTCCGGGCCCATTATCGGTTTTGTGCGTCCCAGCCTTCTATGAGAAGCACGAAATATGCGTCCGGGCCCATTATCGGACGCACGGTATGTGCGTCCGGGAGCAGTTTCCACCTTTTGTTCCTGTGGAAATTAGTCTTGTGTATTACTGTGCTGCACCAATGTAGGAAGTGTTCTCGACCAACACTAATTAACACGAAGGAGGAGAAATATATAGAACAAAATGCCCATATTGTATTGCTTCAAAGATAGTTAATAATATATTATGTTATTTTCATTCTAATATGCATTTTGTTAAACCAATCATAAGATTTTATAGGTATATTTATTGAAATTATATCTAAAATTATACGTGTGACACAAAAAAAAATCATTGGTAACTAATATATCTAAACTTCTAAAAGTAAAAAAGATTTATGGTATAAATAAAATGTATACCATAAAAAAATACAGTAAAGTAAACTAATTTATTAAACCAACCATTATATAGAATCTACACATTAAAGTTTTCATATAATAATTTGAAGAATTAAACTATTGAATTAAATCCGAGAGATCATATATATACCCTAATACATATATATGATCGTATATAGACCATAATACATATGTATAGACCACTAGTTTCTCCAAAGCTTGTGCACTCTTGATGTAGATCAAGAAATTAAAACATATATATATATCGGGGAAGAAATTAAAACATACATATATCAAGAAATTAATATGCCTTATATTTATTAATTATTTTTTCTTAATATTTTTGCCTCATTGAATTAACTTAACAAATCTTACATTTAACCGGTTTCAATATAATGGTTATTTGGTTTCACTATAATGGTTATAAATCAACTTGTTAAAGATATTTTTGAAAAATAAAAAATCCAACCATATCTCTCCAGAATAATAGAGATTTTAGTTGATTTTAAATATTTTAATTTATATTTAAGTTTAGTAGATTCTCCATATAAATCTGTAAAGTAAAAATTTGATATTTGTCTCTTTATATTTGTAGATAGAAAAATAAAAAATTTAATAATGAAAATTTCAATGCAAATATTACTCGAGTTAAATAAAATATAGTTTGAAGCTCACTACTTTAAATTCTATAAATATTACTTGAGTGATTGAAATTATCACTAAATTTAAATCATAAAATATAAATATTATAGCAATGTAAATGAGTGATTTTCAAAAATTAAAATTAGCTGGATTTGAAAAAATCTATAAATAATAAATATATGATAATTTCATTTAGAATAGAGAAAAAAAAGATTAAAAATAAAACCCATTTACTATTTATTATATATGAAATAGGTTTTAACAATCAACAACTTTTAAAAATACTCTTTTTTACATTCATTAGTTTTAATTTGTGAGGACCAATAACCATTAGTGCATTGTATACATTCATGACCAAATTTTATTAATTTAGTGGCATGCGGAGTATTATTAATTAGGTAGACGTACGTTCGAGAGTTTTTAAGTTGATTTTTTTCATTTTTGACTAAAATTGTTCTCAATAATACATTTATGATTTGCTTTACTATACTAATAAAAGAAACGCTGGAACAGCACTGCTCGTATTATTAGCTAGTAATCCAATTCATCACATGTATGACCCATTATTAATTAATTACTTGTTTTTTATATATTGTGCAGCGACGATTTTGAAAAATTGTAAATTTGAATCATGAAATATTAAATGGAAAATCACCACTAAAGTAACATGTCTATAAGTTTTATAAACATGCCACCTTACTTAGAATTCCCCTAGCATTAATGTATATTGTCTCAATTTTAATTTCATACAAATAAAAAACAGATATTATAGTACTTATTTCTTTATCCAATAAAATTTGTTATGACTTATCCATTTTATTATGATTTTTATTTATATTTTATTATTTTCTTTCTTTATATACATAGAGCATTTCTTTAAATGAAAATACTAATTTTTAATATAATTTTATTTATAAAAAATAAACCTCAGTCTCTTTTCTATTAATTTCTTATTATTTCACAACTTTACATTGCTCTTCACAACTTTACATTGCCCTCAATCGATCTATTCACAACTTTACAGTGCTCTTCATAGTTGAAATACTTAATAAAGATCATAACAACTTCTAATATTAATTCATTACATTTTCTTGGTCTGTAAAGTTTGCTTCCATGCATCTTAATACTACAATTCCATTATAAACTTGTCCGAACACCTTAATTTCCACACATATAAATTTAATTCAAAGAAACCAACCCTCGATACCAACATTTAGTTCATATAAGGCCTCCTTATGAACACATAGCCGACACACTCCGACATTTAGTTGAGAAATAAACATGACGACGGTGAGGGAATGCACCATTTTCGTTGTAGATATTTGACTAAGATTAATGTGGATATCTTCTGAACATTTAGTTATACTAGATATTGGAACTGCACTTTGTGCAGTTTGAACCCGAAATGAATGCTCTTTTTGAATGTCTCATACTCTCATATTACATTAGTTAATGGTTAAATCAATTAGGGCACATTGTGTTTATATAATTAATGTGATATTGGTAATATCACTTGGCTGATTTTGGTTTGCATGAGTATACCTGCTACGATTGTTTGGTGAAATAAAACAACTAAATTTTAAGAAAAGGAAAAGTTATTTTCATCCTGCTAGAAAAACTAATCACAAATTTTGAGAGTACTTGGCATGTACATGTTTGAATGGTACCACTTCTGCTATATCTTGTGATCTCAATTTGCAGTAAGGTACATGCAAACCTCTATTTGCAGGAAGCCTTCACCACTGACTCAAGGAACTCTTGAGTTTGTGCAGTTGCAGAAGCTCGTCCATCTCAGCTCTCTTTTCGCTTGCTCAGCTATGCCATTTCAAAAGCTCCTTGTAGTTGCCTTTTTCCTGAAAGACATTAAAGAGTCATCAAATAGGCAAGCACACGCAAGGTAGAAAAAGGCCCAAGAATGTACAAGGAAACTACATTCTTTAGAAACACGACTCTCTACTGTACGAACAACAGAGCAACATAAACATCTCGCATCCACCATGCATCTCATAATAAAATATGGTGCACATGTTGGTCCATCTTACCTTGTATAAAGTGGCGAAAGTGCATGCAGAAGACGGTTGGGGCATTAGTTCGATTGCAACTTCAATAAGAAAACTGTGAACAATACAATAAAGGAACTAAGATGAATGTAAACATTAGGCCTAACAAAAGAAGAAACTTTATGTTTCTAGGGCTATGAATATAGTTCATAGACCATGGTAGTCACAAGATCATAGAGTTCATTCCCAACTGCAATCAAAAGATACCAAGGAAGCAAGAAAGATTCAAACTCCTATTTCAAAAGTAATCGATAATCTTAATAACATTACATGGAGAAGGAAAAAGTAAAAATGTGCACATAAAGCAAACACCCTTATGAAGAGATGTATTTGTTAAACCTAGAGAGCTTTCTAAAACCTAAGTTAGTAGGTGATGGACAAGCATTTCGGGAAACCTAAAAGGCAGTATGCAGAACAGGGAGACAAAAAAATATTGCAACTGAGTTGTACAAAAGTTGCTAAGCTGCATCAAATATTAACTCATCTGCAACAAATATTAACTATATAATGTGCAGTTCGTGAAATTGGAGGTAACATATCCAAAACAACAGTTAACTACACATATGGAAGCAAGAAGAACTCTGTAAATTAAGCAGCAAAGTACACAGTCAGATTGAAACAATTTCCTCCACATTGAAGCCAAAACCTCTTATGGTTAAAATTAATAACCTCCACTAATTAATCCACTAATTGGGGTTAAATTCATCACTAAAAGGCAAATAATCACGAAAAAGACCAACACTAAACATAATCAATCCAATCACTGTGGTCACTAATTACTATTTTAAAACCATTATCCATACATCGATCAAATCGTCTAAATAAACTTGAACATTGAATACAAAACCACTTCCATAGGTAAAATCTCCAGAAATATCCAGTCATCAAACTCTGCCCATGTTTTATTTCCAAACTACACGTGAAAATGGAGAAAAAATAAAACAAAAAAGCCCAACAACAGAAGCTTCTCAACAGAAGAACATGGAAAATTAATCTAACCCTCCATATATAGCAGGACATAATCAAATCAAGCGTTCCAAATCAATTACCTCCTGATTAATCACTTCAAAAAAATTGAATTCGGACAGAACTGAACAACATACGGGAGACGCAAATTCAAAAGACACCTGGACTCGGTGGCGGCGTGAATTCAGGCCGGACAAAACATGGGCGGCATGCGGAGAAATCGACAGAACAGGCGTGAATTCGGGCCAGGAAGAACAGCCGCGGCAACGACGAATTTGGGCACGAATTCGGGTGGCAGCAACTGCGGAAGAATGGCGACACCCGGTGCATTGGCAACGGCGGCTGAACGGCGAGACACTGCGAAGGGGAGAATGGAGAAATGTTGAGATCTAGAAGAGATAAAAGGGGAGAAGATGAACTCCCTTATCTGAATCCAAAAGCAGGGACCGCGGATCAATTCCAAACTACTCCAGGGACCAAAATATAAAACAGTAATAAGGGGGGTAAGTTAGACATCCTGCACTCAAAATGGGGCTGCAATGAGTAAAATTGGGGCTGCAAGAAACAGCTCCGTTTTCATTCTAGAGTAACCCTCTATTATCGTTTTCTTTCATTTCAGTGTAACAATAATTAAACTAGTTCCACATATACTCTTGCATTTCTTTCATTTCTCGTTTTCGTAACATTTCTTCTTTTGCCTATCGTGAGTGATTAAAGAGTCCCCTGTTGCAGCTATGACTTATGTGAGTGATTAAGGAATTCAAAAGCTATATATCTTTAAATTTAGATTTTTTTTATTGTAGCTGGTGAGTTCAAGTTTGGGACTTTACATTGGAATGATGCTGATTGTGCTTGCTGGAATTTTGGAGAGTTTGTTTGAGCTGTCGGGAAATTCTCTCTGTAATTATGATTTGGTAATTGTTTAGAAGATATAATCATATAATTGACACATGCTTCATATTACACCAACCAACCTCCTGAGTTCTTTGTTATACACGCCTGAGTTTTGAAGCAACTCTTCTTATAGATTGAATGTTTTGAAGTAATTCTCCCTATTGCTGTTCAATGTTAACATTCAAATTCTGCGGAAGAATCAAAAGAAATTGTAGAATATTGCAAAAATAGAGAAGAAGATAAGGCTAGAAAGCATGAACTTAATAATATGTATAATCTTGACTTCTTATGTATAATCTAGACTTTTTAATTTGGTTGTTACATATGAGGAGATGTGAAATTGATTATGAGATAAGAATATTTGAAATTCCATGCAGTTATTAATGGAGAAATTTCATTCAGATCCTAGCTGTGCATCTTGCCATACAGTTCATGATGTTTCTTGTGTCAGTCCTACTACCCAAGGGTTTACAGTAACTTTAGAACTACTAAGAATGCCATGAGAAGATCTTCAGTGTCAACCATCGCTAGAGTTGATAATCTGAACTTGAATGCTGTTTACAGCAGATGTAGGAAAGATTTATGTACCCTTCTTACCTTTTATTCTGCTGACTGGGTTCCTACACCTTCACTTATAGGAAAACATGCATAACATCTTGGATATCATATATTTATCTCCAATTCTCAGAGATGAATATCATTGAGGGAAACTAAGGCTGCGAGCCTGCAACTGTTTTTGAAGTGAACATATACTGCAGTATAAGTTTGTTTTTTTTAAAAATAATTTCTACTTTATTTCGAGTCCGTCTCTTGAAAGACTGTCATGGATTCAAGTGCAATACAAAATGATGAAAATTTGGGTCAAATTCGAGTTATAAACTATTTGGGTGAACTCACATGCCTACTATAATTATTTTTTACCTGGCATAGCAATATACTTTTGACAATGGTCTCAAAAAATATATTAGAGTCCGTTGGATTTTGATAATCATATGAAATATACACTATGATGTATTTTATGCATATTTCTAACCAAATGAATTTTCCTTTTAGTTTCTTTAGAGAAACATGGTGCGGCCCCATCCTACTAACGTTGTGGGAAATTTACACAGGAGATGAGCTTCAAGAATTATTAATCGCATTCATACTCGACCGACGCTCATTATAGGCTTAAGCTTTGAGACTTTTAACGACAACAAGCGTTTGATCACATGTGCTTATACTTTTGCCTATAACTATCATTAGAATGCATATAATTCTATCTTCATTATTTTCCAACCCTCGAGTGCTTCAACTTGGCAAACAAGCGTTGAAAAATAGTAGTCATGAAGCACAGCTCGGAATGCCAATTGAGGGATGCTGCTTCAAACGCTGTCAAGAATAAATGAATCTTCACAACAGTGTACACGGCTAATAGAGAAAGGGACGGAAAGTTTAGAAAGAGGATAGATGTAATGTAGGAGAAAATACAAGAAAGAGAATTTGTAATTTTGAAGGCAAAATTTATCTGTTTTTTTAAAATTTAATTTTATGTCCATTAATCTATTCTAACTAGAACAATTAAGTGCAATATCGAGGGCAGTCAAACCTAGTTTAAGGTACAACTTCAAAATATTAATGTACCAACTTTTTATCTCGAGGTAAGTAACCAGATTTCTTTTTCCCGAAGAACATTTTTTTAGTATAAATTATAGTAATAGGTTATATCTTTCGTAATCTTCCATTTTACTACTACATGCTATTAACGAAAATTTCTCTCTGTAACTTGAGAGCTCTCAAACATTCTCCAAGAAGGATCCCTCATCAGTAATAAGTTTTCGGCAACCACCCATTATCACTGCAAAACCAAAGCTTGAATCTCCACCAAGCCAACATCACCACCAAAATCAACACATTCCTGCATCCCACAAAACAAACACATGAGAAAACACAAAAATCCCACAAACCCTTGAACCCGGCCCCACATAACCCTACAAGCCACCATATCAACTCAGAAGCTTTGCAAACAAGAAAAGACAAAGCAACGAAAGCCAAAACACAAGACCCCAAAAAAGTGAACATTTTTCTGAATCAATACACAAAGACGTGTAAAATGGCAAACAAGGACAGGGAGGAGCACTGGTCAGAAGCCTCGCAATATGGCTCTGAGAACTCGGAAGAACGAAGGGATGTGCTCTTCGGAGATGAACTCATCACAGCTACACATCTACCACCCAAATGGGGAGTCATTTTCATACCTGAGGAGGACGAGTATCAAAGAGGGGTGAGTTTCCCCGAAGACTGTCTGGTAGGATACTTTCTTGACTACCGACACTTTGCCTTGACAAGGATGCAGCTCCTCATTCCAACTTATTGGGGAGAAAGAGTCAATGTCATAGCAAAGAATGGAAAGTTTTACATCATTAAGTTTGATCAAAGATCAAAGCTTCATGCAGTGCTACACAATGGACTTGTGAACATAGCTGGTGGACTAATGGCATTGCATAGACTAATCTCAGAGATGGTCTTATCACACATGAGGGTCACCAAGGTCCTCATCTGGATCCGCATTTATGGACTCACATTGGAATACTTCGGTAGAAATACCATTAAGAAGTTTGCAATAGTGGTCGGAGATGCCGAGGAGGTGGAATTTGGAGGAAGGCTACTGGAACATGAAGAATTTGTAAGCGTTCGAGTTTGTTTGCCAGTTCAGAAGCCTCTCGTTCATGGCTTCTAGTTGAAGATATAAAAAAAGGCAGCATGGTTTGGATTACCATTGGATATGAAAGAGTGCACAAAATGTGTAGGCGTTGTGCATTGGGACATACCTACCCCCAGTGTCACTGGCAGGATATACAGGCACTTGAACAGCACATTGATGACAGATTTATAGCTCTTGGGTCGGAACTACAACTCGAAATCTATAGAGACCTCTAGGAGGATCTCTACCCACTTGTGGTCCGTGTACACAGGAACATGCCACTGCAGAGGTTCACAAGGTTTCCCCCAACAATTTCCACACAAACGTACACTGGTTGATGCATATGCCAGAGATCGCGTTCGTGGATGGTTTCAAGTATGAGGAAGAAATCTATCTCACTCTGGAGAAACTCAAAGAGGCAGAGGAAGAATATAATCCAGAAAGCCAACATGAAGAAGAATCAGAGAAGCCGACCCCAGCTGAAATAGCCTGACAAAATGAGATTAATCAAATCTATCTTCAAGGGCTCGCCGAAGCATAGGAAAGGTCAATCTCCCAGAGGTCCACGATTTTTGGGATGACTATGAGCAACATAGTCATAACTCACCAAGTAGCTAGGCTCTCGGACGTGGAAATGCAGGAGCTCAACCCACCACCATCCCCACATCAAACCCAGCAGCAGCAGGAACATGAGAACAAATGAAACGGCGTGGTCAGAACAAGACATATTGAAGACGAATATAGTGAGAACATTATGGATAAGTACATGATCACTAGGGGAGAAGGTACATTTTTGCTGAATAGAACACCTAGGCACGTCTTCCCACCAACAAGGTGGAATTTAAACAATTTACTCTAACCGACAGAATAGTAACTGAACCATTCCTCACCAGCGGGGAATTTTCATAAGATACAACTTTTGCGTCTCACCTTGACCAAAGTGATAGGCTCAACTTTGACATGGGCCTCAGCATTAAGTTTGGTGATTTCGGTGATGAGACTGATATCACCATGAATATCCATAGTGCAATCATAGAAAATCTTCCTACTGCCGCCAATCTTAAAGAAATGGAGAAAGCTGATTTATTGGGAAAAGGTAAAGCAAAAAATAGTGAAGTCACCTCATCATCGCAACAGAAAGAGAAGTGGAATTGGACTCCGTCGATGCTAGAATGGCATTTTAATGAATGAGTCTAACAGCACATCAATCTCATAGTTCCCAAGCTCAGACTCAGAATCGGAGGATAATGAGGTAAAGGAACGTTTAACAATACAGGAAAAAGAGCCTAACGGCTCTCAGTAACTCCCATCACAAGAGATAAATGATGAAAATAATGGAAAAGTTGGGTAGAAAAGACAGGCTGAAGCAAACTTTTATGATGGAAAGAAAAAAAAAGGAAATTGTTGGAGAAATGACCCACATTGAATATGAAAGAGTGTTAGATGAAGAAAGCAGGTGGTGTTTAATGTTTTCAGGAAGCATATTTGACAAGGAAAGACGGGCAGCT
>JAULKK010307615.1:0-12140 GCA_032355705.1 Rubia peregrina
ATTTAATATTATACGTACAATTTGGATTAGACAAAAACTTGTGTATAATTAGATAAAAACCAAATATAATTTGGATACATATTTAAGGTGAAATTAGATAAAAAAAGAATTCTATTTCTTGTTGCACTCTAAATTTTTTTTTAAAAGTACAGCTTTTGTCCCCGTATATAGTATATCTTGCGGTAAGAATTAATTTGGGGGGACCAAAACTTTTTTTTACCACACACAAACAAGAAAACACAAGAAAAATACAAATACTAATGGTAAAAAAAGTTGGCTGGCATCACAATTTTTTTACCATACACAAACAAAGAAAATACAAGAAAAACACAAAAGACTAATGGTAATTTTTTTTTGACCGGGACTAGGCACCCACTGGTCCCCAATGTCCCACCTCTGGATAAATTAGTACAACTTCTAGTTTATCTTCTATTACAATTGATAAACTGACAGACTATCAAACACCATAAATAAAATGAGAAAAATATATCTATTACAAGGCGGGATGAATTCCCACATGATTGGCTCACAGAGGGTGAGTGGGGTGAGCCTTCCACTTGATAGACCAACATGGTGTATCAGAGCTCAATACCAACTTGGTGTGTCAGAGCTTGCTCCATGCCAACCTGACATTTAGAGAGTTAAAGACCATCATTTACTAGGGGGAAAACTCGAGTTGCGCCTGGTCAGTAGAACACAACGCCCTGGTTTCCTTGGTGACTGAATGAAAGATGTAGCATGGGATGTTGGTCAACTTGTACCGTGATATCTTCCAATAGTGTCGACCTCATTCCACCGGATGGATCTGCTCGAGTCAGCGTCTCAACTCATAGCAATCACAATAACAAACATTAGACTTTACATTTCTCTCTGGTTTGAAGGTCTCTACTCGAGCCAGATTGGGAGTTCAAGAAGAGAAATGGTCTAAAAGGTGTGTATTCACTTATAGCTGGTCTATATTCTAAACCTGTCCAAACTAGTCGTGGTCTACGAATCTACTCTTTATCCTCAGAGGGGATCACCAAAAGTAAACTATTTGAGCTACTTTGACTTGGATTTCTCCTAAATCTAACACTTTGAAGGGTAGATTAGAAGCCAACCGAGTTCTACAGTTTAAAAACGTCGTTGTAGAAGCTAAATTGGCGGATGCCTCCTAGTTCAATGTTCTAAACAAAAAGGAACCAAATTTTGTAGGACACCTTCCTTACTACTAAAGAGAAGTAGAAAACATAAACCTAAGTTAGACTACTTTAAGATTACGGAACTGAAATCTGAGCAAAGGCACAAAGACACCAGATCTGGGGGGACCAGAGAGAAATAAGCCCAACTAATGTAGGAAAAAATTAGCATAGGTTCATTTTAGTCCAGAATGATGACCCGATTAAACCATTATAGATCTGAACTTGCCACTGCCCTATTCGGACGGATCTGACCCACGATAATCAATTGTGGTCTGCGACCGATCACCATTAGAGAAAGAATTACTGGGATTTTGTATTTTACTTTTTTCGGCTATAAGCTGAGTTGTGCGTCACCTCCAAAAGTCGTGCTCGACCACGAATGGCCGTCTGCCGCCCTGATGAACGATCATCGGGCTGGGATCATCAACTCTGTGCGAAAGTTATCGTCTTCTTCGTGCGACAACAAACGAGTGCCGCCTTTTCTTCTGGGAAGATGAACAAGCTCTATTGTCTGGCCGGGCTCTTCCGGGAAGATGAGTGTTGGCCCTCCTTCTCCGTCGTCGCCGTTCGGCACAACTATGCCTTCTTTGCACGGTGATGAAGCTATGGCTAGGCTTCTTCTGCGACTTCAGATCTTATTTATCACCCATTCACCGACCAATTTCAGCTCTAACACTAGAGACATGAAATAAAAATAGAACTAGGGCGAGGGGAGGGGGGAACCAGACCGTCGAATCTCGTGGCAGCAGCGGCTCTCTCCGCCGGTTCTAAAACTAGGTTTGGTTTTGGGTAACTTTTGGGGAGAGGGTTTCTAGAGAGAGGTTTGCAGAGAGGGGTGGTAGGAATCAATCTTGAAATATTTGGCACTTACAATGCTGACTCAAGCCATAAATGTACACCATCGTTTGTTATTGGGAGAAGTGTAAAAATGACCTTATTAAATTGAGAAAGTGCATATACAACCCTGTAAATATGAAAGTGCAAAACTAACCCTATATTTTTGTCAAATTGTGCATTTATCCCCATTTTGCACATTTCAAGTGTTGATTGATGCAAGTCAGACGTTGACCAGTCATAAAAAGACAGAATTACCCCTTGACTAAAAACTGAAAATGAAATGACAAATCTACCCATTCTTTTTCATCATCGTCTTCTTCATCTTTGCCTCTATCGATACTGCTGTTGGAATTATAGCTCGCCACTAAACCTCACCCTGAAACCCAGCCCCACCACCCTCAATCAATGGTTACTCATTCTGGTCAATTACAAATCAATAATTATTTTCTTCACATTTACATAAATACATAACCATTTCAACATCAATCACTAATATTCAACATAGCAACCAAGCATCTGATTCATACCTGGACACAGAGAGAGAGAGAGATACCTGAAGTGACAAAGATACTTGAATCACTGGCTCTATTGGGCCGATCCAGCGATGATCAAAGTGCTAGCGAACAACAACATCATAATCATGGTCGGAGTTTCCAACAACAACATTATGGGGATGTCGATAAACTCAAATTTTGTCGTGAACTGGGTCGGCTCCTATGATCTCCCCTTCTACCCAACAAGCAAGATCACCAGAGCGCGTTTCGCACCTCACGAACTGGAAACATCGACAACAAGGTGCTTCTCTCCAGTGACCAGAATCTGATGTTTCTTCCGGGTGCAAAATCATCTCTAGAAAATGAGGAAAGATGGCGCTGCACGCTCTGCTGCTCAACCCTAGCCACGCCGGCCTCGGTATAACCCTAGCGCAGATCCGACCACTTTCTCCTCAACGCAATCCCAGAAAAAATCCAACCAACTCCAGCACGAATACGCCTTCGTGCCATTGTTGGTTGTGGCCATTCAGATCTGACCACCCCAACCCCGCTCCTGCTCCAAAATTCACTCGAAGTTGGTTCCTATTCCGGTTGCCGCTCCTGCTCCTTCGCCTATTCCGGACGCTGCTCCTACTCCGACACTTATTCTGGTCTGCTACTCCTACTCCGGTGATGGCTCGGAATCGAAGTGTTCCAGAGGTGAAGACTGAGAAAATGGAAAATAAAAGAAAGAAAGGGTTTTTGTTAAAAAGAAGGAAGGGTATTATTGTCTTTCACTATTTTTAATTTTTTTAATAGTAGGGTTTAATGGTCATTTTGATGATTTCCACCTACTTTGACCATTGAAATTTTGGTCAGCAAAATCCAGGGTTATTTTTTGCATTTTTCAGATTTTACAAGCTCATTTTTGTACTTTCGACCAAAACATTGGGTTAAAACGCATTTTATCTTTATTATTTTACAACTTTTACAAATTCTTCTTGGCCAAGTACTGTCAGCAGCATGATCCATTACTTACCAAACAGAAGCTGATAGACTCATGGAGTGGATGGGTATCTTATGAGGTATCAAGCTCATAAAATTACATATGAAGTAGAAGATTGTGACGGGAAACCAGGATGGACATCCAATCTAATTAGATCCCGAATCAAGTTAACCGACCCGATATGAACAAAGCACCTTGTTAAATTTGGGCTTAATGTTTAGTGACCTCATCAATACAAATAAGACATCGAGATTACCACCGATGGGGGTGTTGTTCCCACCAGAAACAGTCAGGGAAATTGTCAAAATCCATGTCTCTTAGTATGGTCTAGGGAAAATGACTACCGAGTTGGGGACAAGGAAATTCTGAGAAAATACACTGTCAGATCAGGCTACCACGTCACGTACGAGCTAAAGTAGAGTCTGTCACCATCAATCTCCACAACAAGTCGCTCAGGTAGAGAAAAAGGTCATTTGGGGAGAACTCTATGGAATGGGAACATTCCAGAGAATGTCAAATTCCTAATCTGGAGGATAATACAAGGGGCTTGCCCTACCAACCCAGGTTTGCCCAATGGTTGAAGAATCAGTAGAATACATGTTATTTCATTGTGAGTATGCAAAGAGAGCCCAGTGACTTAACAGACTAGGGTAGGATTTCAACAGAGGACAACCGTTATCCTTAAGAGAAAGGCTAAGCCAATGGTTCAAATTGGCCCCACAAAAGAAAGACAAAGAGCTGACATGCTTCTTAATATGGGTCATTTGGTGTGCGGGGAATAGGGCAACTTTCGACCTCACAAGATTCCGAATCGATTACGAAATCACAATGATTGGGGATCTAACAAAGGCAGCCAACAAACGCACATCACAGACACCGATGGGCATCCCAGAACATCATGCAACAACGAAGACGCCGCAAAACTAACTAACGACACAGGAGGACCCAAACCAAGAGGCAGCAGAGGTGGGGGACATTCAACTGGTATGGAAAAAGAAAAGCATGGTGGCCAATCACCACTTCCAGGGAAGCTCAGTAATCAACACAGACACATTTTTTTGTGAATCTACGGGGAAAGGGATAGGGGCGTGGTGCGCGAGACCAAGTGGGATGATGCAAGGCTGGACCAGTTCTAGCTCTAGATCTATTCAAACCCTCTCACCAGCGCAAGCAGAACTAACAACCAGAACAAGGGGGATAATATTCCTAACAATCAGATCGGATTGCGAAAATGCACTTCGATACATAAAAAATTATCCAGATGTTCCTCTAGATATCAAGCAAATAGTTAGGGTAATTAAGTTTCTATCTATGGTGTTTCCACACCTCACAATTGTAAAAATAGTCCGGCTAGCAGGAACATATGTGCACAATGTTGTGCGGTCTGTGATGACTTATAACCACAGTTTTAACATCCTAATGAGAAGCATCCCACTGTATTTTTTTATTAAAAAAATTACATTAAATACCTAACAAGCTACTCATTTCACAACCTTATTAATCTAGCAAATGAGTTCTTTTTTCGTGTTTCTTTTATCATTTTATTAAGATATTTAACTTTTTGATTGTGATTTTTGTTGAAATTTATATTTTTAAAATCATATTTTAAAACTAATAATCCATAATTTAATGTCTTAGATTAATATTTTAGACAAATTATATATTTTTTATATTTATTATGTGTTTAAAATGTTGTTAATAATTATGAAGATTTAGTTCAAACTATATGTTTCATTAATTATTAGTAAGTTTGCTAAATAACAATTTTAGTTCGTATTCTGTCATGAAAGTAACTAGAAGTTACAATAAAAGATAATAAAAATTAACTTAAAAATACATGATCTTAGTGGGGGGAAATTATGAAAAAACATTGCTTGAAACATCAAGTACTGAAAATGAAACATCAAGTCAGGTAGTAAACATTCGCGCATTGTGCATAAATGAGGAAAAAATTGATTTGCGAATTTCTCCGACCCGAATTCTTGACTCGCGAGATTCTTATGACCCGAAATGATTAATTTCTCAATTATTTCTGCTCAACACCCCATAAAAGTTATATTTTCACCCAAACCCCTCCTTCCACTCCCAAACATTTATATTTGGAATTTCATCTCTAATTAAATTTCATAATATTATACCATAATCCTTGATATCACTAGGATATGGGATCGTACAAAAAATTGTCATTGGAAGAGAGTAACATTTATAAGTAAGAAAAGGAAGTAGTACTGCCTTCGTTTTTTTTATTTTATTTATGCCACCATAAGTTTAAGTGTTTGGATTTAGGTGAAGAAAATGAATGAATGAAATTGAATGTAGAGAGTAAAAATTAGAATAAGTGGATGAAATTGAAAGAATCTTGGCAATAATGGAAAAGTGTTACAACATAAAAAAATCTCACAAAGGTAAGTGTGTCCATTGGTGGATATAGGGTGGAGCCACCATTTAATACTTAAAAGCCCCAAAATTTAATATATATATATATATATATTTAAAGTTACATATATTCCTAATATTTATAGGTAAATTTTCAACAACATTAAATAAATTTGTTAATTGTACAACTTTTCACTTACCCATTTCAATCAACATAATACTTTAGAGTTGATATAAGTATTAATTTGTATGCTTATAAATATAAAAATCCTTCTATTCATTCATCAATGTAAAACAAAATAATAACATCATTCACCAGAGTTCCTTTGCACCCTTCTGATTTTAGTTGATTTTTCTCAGGATATGATTCGCAAGGAAATTATTGATAGGAAGAATCTAAATACACATTTTATACCACTTAATAATGAACTAACAATGTGCAATGGAATGAAACATTCCTAGTTCAATCCACGATTTTCTTGTAGAATTTATCGAAAAAAGTATATGTTATTAAATTCTTGAAGAAAGAGTTATCAAACGTTATCGAATATAATTTTTTTAAAGAAATAATATAAAATTATATTATTTATACAGTAATTAAATTTTTATTAATATATTTTTACCCTATATTTTATTTTCTAATATATATTAACTATTATTAATGTGCCCCCAATAAATTTATTTTTTAAATCCGTCACTGATTGTGTCATTAATAGAGAAATATATGGAGTAATAGTGTATCAGCCCTAAGAAAACTAAGAGAGAATTATTATTATTTCAACTTTTTTAAAAAATAATCTAAATTCTAGTGTATCAGCCTTAAAAAATTAAGAGAAAATTATTATTACTACTACAGACCGGGTGTGAGATTATACTCCCTATTTCCCAACTTAACCTGCACACTTACTATTTGACAATCAACACTCTCAAACCTTAACCATATATTTGAATAGATATATAAACAATAATATTATTGTATGTGATATTGTAAATATATATATAAACAATAATATTATCGTATGTGATATTGTTGGATTCTTCGTAATAAGTAGTTTTTAAATATCAACTTTTTATTTGCTGATATTATACGTAGTTAAACATATTAATGGTCAAACTTGTTTCTTGAAAATCGTGAAAAATATTATGTGCAGATTGAATTGGGGCAAATGGAGTATTAATGATTGATGGGGGACCAAAACGGAAAAACCCCAAAGCCGCCCGTAATCTTCAAATCGTATTCGGCTGGCGCACTAGAAGAGGACTCCACATTTATTTACACGGGCCGTCTCCGTCGCGGGTGCTTCTCCGGAGGACCGTGACAACAAGCAAGCAGCTCGGTACATTTAAATGCTTGACGTAACTAAACTGTGCCCCCAAACTTATCGACTCCCTGTATTGGGCGAATTGCGACACTTTTTTATCATCTTTTTTCAAAATAGTTGGATCATAAATTTCAGCCAGTATATAGGCACTAATATCATAATGTGAAATACTGTTAGATTTGTGTAGCATTATTTTTAAAATATTTAGTTTTAATACATCATTAAAAATTAAAGTTATCGATAATTAAAAATAGTGCGAGATTTTTTTTTAAAAAAAGTGTATACAATGGGATGAAGCGGAGGAATAGTAAAGTTCATGCACTTTTTACCCCTTTATTTTCCTAAGATTGGAAATGTCAGTTTTTTTAAAAAAATAAAATAAGTTGGACTTTGTAAAGATAGTTGAATATGGAGAACTAAAAGATTAATCAGGATACTTATGTAACTGATTGGTTTTTTATTATGAAAATAAGTGTGATAATATTTTAGAAGTTCTCATATTATGTTTGATCAATGCATTAGTTTTTCGAGAATGCTAGAGTAGTATAAATTATATTCTTCCAGAGTAAAAGTTTAAAAATTGAACTTCTCTCACTGTTTTCGGTAAAAATACCAAAGGACAAAAATAACATTATTTGTTTTGAAACTCCAACTCATTAACTTCATCCACCTGGCATTGCCACTACACAACATTACCCACCTCCACTTAACTTGTTAGCGAATTAGAAACTCTTTTCCTTTTTTGCTAAGGTTAGATGGTAATTGCCACTACACAACATTACCCACCTCCACCTAACTTGTTAAGGAATTAGAAACCATTTTTCTTTATAGAATTAGTTTCTTTGTATGTTAGGTTAGATGGTAATTTACTTATAGACTTTAGAATCATATTTATGTTAGATTGTGGTTTGTTGTAGCCATGTATATTGCAACCCTCGTCATTGATGAGGTGTGTCATTGATGTGATATCAATGCACCATAATAAAGTCTTTTATATTTTCATAATAAAATATTATATATTTTATCATGATAAAGTCTTTTTTTTTATCATGGTAAAGTCTTTTTATATTTTATCATGGTGTCAAAGCGGGTTCGATCTGGGACCTCTTAACTCTAACCATTTTCCTCGAGTTGCCACTGCCACCAGCCGCGTGTCTGCCATACACGCCGCCGCATTCCCGCTGGTGCTTGTCGTACAATTTCCATTCGCCGACCGCCGCAACCATCCTCCAGGTTTCCGCGATCGTCCGAGCCGTCCGCCGATCTGATTTGCCACCGCATATATGATCCAATCTTGCTACCATGTCGAATCCTGAATCTGAATCGTCTGGTGATGCCACAGAACGTGCTCACATTGTTATTGTTGTCTGCTACCCGCTGCCACCTGCCGCTGCAACCCGATCGACTATTTTCTACTGATCTCCAACATGTCGAATCTCAAATCTGATGTCGTTGCTACTACTGCTAATGAATTTGAATACTATTCTACCGGATGCTACCGATGTTGTTGTTGCTGCTACTTCTACCACTACTAAAGTTGAATACCGTTCTACGGTGATTTGTTTTTTAAAAATTAGCAATGTCATAATCTTCTTCGCAAGTTGGCCATTCTTGATCCCTATGCTCCAATTTGAGGGAGGGTGTTAAGGAATTAGAAACCATTTTCCTTATATAAAGGTCATAAATATTAGTTATCTTACATGATTAGTTTCCTTGTAGGTTAGGTTAGATGATAATTTCCTTATAGACTTTAGAATCATATTCCAGTTAGACTTTGGTTTTTTAACGTTATATATTGTAACCATCATCATTGTCAAGATGTGTCATTGATGTGATATTAATGTACCATAATAAAGTCTTTTATATTTTATCATTTTAATTTTTTTTTATATTTTATCATAACTCAACAACACCCTTAAAGCACTTCATTGCACCACCATTACTTTTATTTTCAGCACCGCCACATACTCTCTCCTTCTACACTATGTTGTTCCCCTCCCTCTCTCCCCGCCAATGTTGATCCACTTCCCCAATGTTTCTCCATCGGAGATTGTAAGCGGCCCCCAACAAACACTACAAGCACACAACCGTGCACCACCATTCCGAGTATATGTTTACTTTGCTTTCCCTCATCTGCATTGGAACCAACTCAAACTACCATTATTCGGGATTTATGCCCAATGACTTTAACCACCACCATCATTGTGGAAGCGACATTTTCTCTCTTCATGTGTCTCGAGAGAAATCTAGAACTCCTCTGATCTAGCATTGGGGATTGGCAAATCAGATCAAATTTACCGTCGATTCCTTCAACTCTGAAAATGGTTCATTAGGATATATCTCCAAAAATAACAACAAACTGTGCAACGACGACGCTGCATCCTTGAAAAAAGATAAGGTGGATGACGGAGATTCCGACACCTAATGTGAATTTTTGCATTCCAATGGTCGAACACGGATCTACTCCGCTTCTAAAGTTATATCCCAAGCCATCTCTATTCGATTTTTAAAAAAATTGATGGACAATCTAAACTCAATTATACGAAAATGGTAGTGAGTGAGTGCTGTGAGAAGAGATTATGAAGATAATTGATTTTTCCCCATACTTTAGCCCATTTTAACAGTGATTGACCTTAGCAGGGTTTAACTACGAACTCAAAGCAACTCGGTGGCATTTTACACCTTCGAAAAACTGAATGCTATATTATTATTTGTAGGAAAAAGAGCGAGGAATACACTAGCATTTTTTTAACCAGATTATATTTGATGATTTTTATCATTTCATCATTGATCGACATTAACTATGAAATCAAGTCAACGTAAACGAATATCTGACACTCTCAAAAAACTAGAGCTTATACATGAAACACACATTTTTCTCCCCAACCCCTTAAATGTAATTTTACATAAAGATGATAATATTCCGCGTGGGGTGTGGAGAATTCAAGATGCAAGAATTATACGTCTTTATAATCACGGATTTGTTGGTTTCGATAATTTAAGGCCTTTCGGTGCGAACCAGGCAGCTTAATTTGTCTTCATTAACCCCGTGGTGCCTCATTCCAATTGCCATTTATGCAATTCTCAACTCAAGATTACAGTTCGAAAAAGATGTTTGGACCATTTCCTATTCCATATCATCACCTCTTCACTATCGATTTTGACAACTGCTCCAAAATCTAACGTGCTTAGTGCCTGCCTTTCTCATTAGCCACGATTTTTTTTGTGTTTTTGTCTACTTTTTCAGTTCTGGCCGACCCATATTTGATCAGTTAACAAGGTCCATACAAATATCTCGAGTTGTTTCTTTCCATATCATTTGATTCATAGATGATCACAACTTTCTCTGATTTACTTTTTCAATGATGATAAAAAGGGTCACTCAAGTACATAATGTCATGGTCTCATCTCTTCCAAAATATGTTTTGACTATTATTTATTTTAAAATAGTTAATTTGTGTGACTACTGTCTCCGTCCAAATGACACCATTGCTTCTTGACTCGCTATTTTATGCGAGATGATCAGGCAGGGAAGTACGCGTGAAAAAAGTAAGGATATTTTGAGAAATGTTGTAGAATTAAAGAGGACATTGTAGACTTAAGGTCCAGGAGTTGTTGAAACTAAAGAGGACATTGTAGAATCTAACAATATATTCTGTCATTTTAGGTAAGAGTGAGTCTCCTGACAGGCGGCTTGTCTTATGGACATTAAACTTATTTTTTACCTTATATACTGCATTTGTTATATTACATACTAAATCTAGGAATTTTGTTATAGTACATATTATTAATTGTTTTAACTTTTAAATTACAATATTTAAATCTTATAAAAAAATTACAACAGTTAAGGTAAAAATTACCATGGACTGTCCATAAACTTATGGAAATGCCGTCTTTCCTGAGACTTCCTCTTTAGGTAAAAAGGAAATGATGTCATTTTGGGACATACCAAAAAGAAAATATTACTTCCTCTGTTTCAGGTGAAATTGCACTCTTACTTTTAAACATTATTCTCTACCACATTTTGACCGCATATTTAAATTAATATATAAGCAACAATATTATTGTATATGATATTAGATTCTAAATATCAATTTTTTATTTGTTGTTATTATATTTAGGTAAACATATGAACGGTCAAACATGTTTCTTAAACATCGTGCAAATGATTGTAGTACAATTTCAATTGGGTTAGAGGGAGTATCATTTTTTATGGGACCGAGTGAATATATTTTTTTTCCATTTTTGAAGGGTTGATTGACGCTCGGAAAAAGTGAAGGAGCATATTTTCAAACATGACATTAAGGCCCTGGGCTTCAAACAGAGGTAAAGGGAAAATGATTTGGACTATAAATAAAACGGGCCTAACTAACGGGCCGCAGTCACAAAAATATCAGGAGTCTTTCAGTCCATTATCAATACCATAGTTTCACGTTACTTAAAAATTATGTCAATAAAACTCGAGATCACAACTAATTTTAATTTTAAAAATATCATCACACCCACAAAGTAGGATTTAAACCTAGAAATGATTGTGTTTTTTTTCTCCAATTTTGTTTGACAAGGCAGCGAAAGTATTGAACAAGCAAATATAATCAACTGAAATGGATGATGGGCCTTCAGTGGACCAAACAGAAAGCCTGAATAAAGTGATTGGGCTTTAATTAAAGCTCTTCCAACTGGATACAAGACTCAAAAGCCCATTTCATCTTTGTTCCTAGTGTCCTTGTTAAAATACTAAGTGCAGTTTTTTTTTTAAACTAAGTGCAGCAAAAATCGTGTGGGCAAAAATGTCAGTGTTTATTTTGCTGGACGATGAATCTTCCGGATGGTAGACCCGATCCGAACTCCATGTGCATACTTTAACTTCAACTTCCTCACGCAATTGCAAAGGTTAATATCCTTCCATCTTAATCTTCTCGTAGCAAGCTGGATTCGTGTGGTG